>RJWH01005564.1:0-73639 GCA_004363575.1 Solenodon paradoxus | reverse complement strand
GAGAGAGAGAGAGAGAGAGAGAGAGAGAGAGAGAGAGAGAGAGAGAGAGAGAGAGAATGCAGTACAGGCCAGAGGAAGGTCAGGGGCCCTTGAGAGAGTCCCATCTGACACACTACCTGTTCCTCCCGTTTGTCTAGACTTCCCAGTTCTGTTGTGTTTGCTGCAGATACTGTTTGGATAGAAGCTGAGATGCCTGAGGGAGGGGGTGCTCCTGTCTGTTTCCCCTCTGTACCTGCTGTGGGTCTGGAAGATGTGGCTTCTGGTAGTTCTCCTCCCACCACCGTCAGAGTGGCAGTGCTTAGAACACCGCTGATGAGTGATCATGGGTGGAGTTAGATTTATTTTTACGTATATTTTTCCAAGAGTGAATAAACAATAGCAAAGTATCTTACCGCTTCTCATCTGTGAACCAAATTAATCCTCCCAGTTTTGACCTGATCCTGGGGCTGAGTCCTGCCCACCAGGTTTGTATTTCTTACACTCGGGGTTCCCAGGTCTCTGCGTCCTTCTTCTGGAGCTGGACTAAAGGCTGTCTCAGGGCTACTGGTGAGGCGGCCTTGCTTCCTCTTGAGCTAAGGGACTTCAGCTTTCTTCTCCTCCTAAAAGGTTGCTGGAACACACGGCAATATGTTATAACAAACTCATGTCAGAAAAAATGGTTAAAAGTCACTAAAACTCTGAGCCTCCAAGCAGCTCGGTAAAGAGAAGTCACCGTTATCCTCGCAGTGGAGAATAAAGTCTCTGAACTGGACAGGACTTTAGACTCCAGTACACCTCTAACTGCTGCACCAACCCTCAGAACATCTGAGGCCCGTGTTAAGAAGCAGCAGAGATCTTTTACTTGGTGATCTTAGAAAAACGAAAGATTACCATTTGAATTAAGTTCAAGGAAAATATAGATGTTTTAAGTAGATTTGCATATTGAGAGAAAGAAATGTGGGTTGACTTATTCCTTACGGCCCCAAGGGCTCTCTAAAGATTGAACAAGCTATCTCGGCAAAGAATGAATGAGATTCCCATTACGGGAGTCATTCATGTAGAGAATAGATGACATGGGCTGGAGGACAGATTAATATTTAAGAATATGCGTTTTGGAATAAGTCGAACTGGTTTCGAATTCCGGCTGTGCATATACCACCTGGGTGACCTTGGGTCACTATTCTAAGCCTGTTTCTTTATTCACTGAGCAGATATGGTAAACCATTGCTCATCTTTTAAGGGATTTTAGGAGTTTTCAATGAGATCATATATATATATATATGTATATATATATATAAATCATACATCAAGGTGCTTGGATCAAAATACAGTGACTTTTCATTGTTATTGTTTATAATTAGCTGGCAAAACGTGCTGTTGAGGGCACTGATGTCAAGATCAGGAGATACTTCACCTTCCTTGCAACGCTGTCTTTACTCTCACTAGCTACTTCCTGAAACCCTGGTATGTGGCTGGCACTGCTGTGTGCAGAGGCCACTGGTAAATGAAATCATAATCCTCACTGAGTCCTCGCCTCAGGGAGTGTGCAGTCTAGACGCTGCGATGAGCTGTGTAAGTGCAGGGCATGTGCTGGCTTCAGTTCTGGGGGCAAATATTTTGTATGGTTTCAGAGCTCTCCTCTTGCCTCTCTGGTGAGGTCTTCAGCTTCCGTCGATGGAATCTGGCTGGGAAATTCTCTCACATTGCTTCCCTTTGGTCCTCAAGGTCTAAGGAGACACATCTTATCTAACACCTGCTGTGCCCCAGCTCACATCCTTTCTGACACCTTTCATTCCAACCAGTGCCACGATGAAGATAGGGAAAGGGAAGTGAGTCACCTCCATGCCATCTTGTTTTAGGCTCCAGGGCCTAACAGGTTCCTGTAGGAACCGTCTGCACTCAGAAATTAATCTGAGTGTGAGGCAGTTAACAAGTTAGTGTAACCCCTGACCAGCACAGAAGTGAAGGTGAGGGAAGTGTCTGTCCTCCTTCCATGGGCAAGTGATGCTTAGGTGCATATGTGGGACTCTGTGAAGGGCTCTGCGGGATTTACCCTCCCCTGGGCCTGAGTTTAGATCGGAGGCCAGCTCATGATTGCTCTTTTGTATCAGTTTTTCCTCCTTCCACATTTCACCCTTTTCAATCTCCCAAGCCTGTCAGCTGGGGGCACTTCCACAAACAATCTGGCCTCACCAAACCCTCCTCTCAGACGCCGCTCTTCTGCTGAGACTTGCTGCATTCACGAAGTCTGTGGCACAGCACCCAATCACAGTCTGTGCAGAATCTCTGGATCAAATGTTGAGTTGTTGACTGAGGAGGAGGCTTGGTCAATGATGTGTCCCAGCCCCAGGCCCAACAGTGTTGTGCTCGGCATTAACTCAGCACTTCACTTTTCTAATGTGCAGTGGATTTTCCTTTTCTGGCTGACAGCAGTGTAGCATTTCCGAAATCCAGGTCATAGTTTGTAGACTTTCCCACGTGCGATTATCAGCAATCCCTGGAGGTAAGACAGAGAGGGTTTTCCTTTGGGAGATGTCCCGTGGGCAATGCCTGTGACACACTCTTTTTGCTGTGATTAACCTTTTCTACTTCTTCTGTTCTCTTTCTAAAGGCTTTTCCCCAACCCCAAATGCACAAGAGAAGTGTGATGCTGTTGCCTTCGAATTATTTTAAATATGCAGTCCACCATTTCCCCTTACATAGAGTTCTTCGATAGCATTTTGAATTGGTTGCTATAACTTTTTGATTGAGAAATCATTCACAAACTACAAAATGTACCATGTTCAGTGGATATTAGTACATTTACAAGGTCTCATTCTTGTCACCATTAGCTCATCCTAGGACTTTTTTTTATCACTGTGTAAGAAACTCCTCCCCAGCAGTAGCCACTCTCCCTTCACCAGTTTACCAGTTGCATGTTCTCTCTCTCTCTCCCTCCCTCCCTATCTCTCTCTCTCTCTCTCTCTCTCTCTCTCTCTCTCTCTCTCTCTCTCTCTCTCTCTCTCTCTCTCTCTCAACTTTATTTTGCCTGAATCAATGCACAGTGTTTTTTTCAGCACACAGAGTGATGGAGACGCAGGGCTGTCTGGATACATAGCCTTGACTACTACCAACTCTGTGAGTTTGGACGTGTATGTTTACCTTTCTGAATTTACTTCCCATTGAGAAGGTGGGAGGACTGGACTAGATCATGGAGATTTCCTCTTGGATTTGCAGGATTTCATAATTAGAAGGTTTTATAGGAGGCCCATGAAAGCTAAGTCTTCAAAATTCTGAATATAACTAGATGATACATTTCTCTGGAGAAAAATCCAAACATTCAGCAAAACTTGAGGAATCTAGAATCCTCTCTGTCACTTCAAAAATAAATAATGAATGCACTTGACAAGAAAGCACCTGTTGCCGCTCTAAGATCTCATCATTACCTACATTTTATCCTGGAGAAAGTAAAGTTTCAGGAACTAACTGACAGGCAGTGAAGCAGATAAACCAGCACGCCACCCTACATCTGATTCCTGACTCCTCCTTTGAAATGATTTGTGCTTTAGGATCAGAAAGCTCTTCAAGTCTTATTTTGTACATATTTTTTTAATTCATTCATTTGCTTATTTATTTCTGTAAAGGAATCATGCAAGCAGGAATGAAGGTGAGCAGGCAAGCAGGCAGGAAGAGAGAGAAAGAAGAAGCAGTTTATTTTTTTATTTAGTTGTTCACTCTGGTTGCTCCCCCCGGGCCAGGGACTTGAACCCGCGTCCTGGGGATGTTCGTGGACTACACTCCTTTAGAGGCAGAGGACCTAACTGCTACTCTGCCTGGGTGTGTCTTATTTTACACATACAAATATGAACTTAATCCCACTTATTTCCTAGACAATATGAGCATTAAAAAAAAACCCCAAATCTTAGAGATAGTCAACAGTCAATAAATCACATTTTTATACTCACTCCAGTTATGAGAAAGAATCCAGGTTTTGTGTTTTTCACAATACTCATGCTTCCATCTTCCCTCTATACACACTGAAGAACTCTTTTCTGAGCTAGTAAAAAAGCAATTAATCATCAGATACTTTTTCTTCTGGCTGGGTTTTAGAAATGTCTAATGTGTGAGCCTCAGCTGGTTTCCTGGAAGCACAAAGCCTTCGCCTGCCCTGATCCGTCTCGCCAGGCTAGAATGGGCAGAGCCACCAGCTTTGGTAAACGTGCAGGCCGTGGGTATGCTGCCTGTCTCGAACAGGCTTCACACACAACAGGGTATATTTTCTCTTGCAGGTGAAACTGCTCTGAAGCAGGTTTGACACCTTCACTCTCCCTGGTGCTGCAGGGAGAGCCCCGCTTCTCTCCCTCAGTCCCTTTGCAGGTAAACACCAAGTCCATCTCCCTGGGTGGCCTGGAGCTGGTTTTCGGATCACCAGTGCCCTGCATTCTGGGGGTTGGGGGCTGCCACTGAGTTTGCAGAAGCTCGTATGAGCTCAGGGTCTGACTGGCTCTTGCCTCCTGGTCCTGGCGGTACAGAGAACCATCAGTCAGCCTGAGCCCTGTGCCCTTAGCTTCATTTTGGAAGAATCTTCATTCCGGCCGATTGACCACCCAATGGGAGCTAATTATAACTTTAGCTTAGACACAACATAATTATAAAAGAAACTGGTGATAAACAACATGGATTTATGCATTACAAAAATCAAGTGACTGTAACTCCGGGTGGTATCCTCTTCAGAAATGAGCCGCACTGCCCTCTCTCTCCAGTGTTTTAATATCGGAGAGTGCAGAATGTAACCATGTCCCTTTGTCAACAGGCAGAAGGATTTGGACACCGGTGATCTGTCTCCCCCAGGGAAGCCAGGTAGAGCCTATGAAATATTGAACCACGATGATAAGAGAATTTGGGAACTAGCATAAACAGGGCCAGGGGTCCCTAAGCTTTAGACAGAACAGGGACAAGCAGTGAAGCACAGAAAATTGACATTGAAAGTTGCTTGTTTGAAAGACAGAACAGCCTTTGCTTGCAGCAGAGCTAATTATTATGCAAATTTATGCTAATAAACTCTGCCTTGAATGTTGTTGAGAAGCTGCCTTTTCCCGTTAACATAACTGTAATGAGAGGTAAATGTGTAATGCAGATGCCCGAGGTAATATATCCTAAATCACTTTATGGTGTAAGGACTCTGTCTCACCCCCACCCGACACAAATGTCAATTTAAATTAGTTTTTGCTTTGCATATTTATTGAAGCTTTATTTATTGTTAATATGTACTAAGGACGCCAACTAAACAGCCCCCACTACTTGTTAGAAGTGGAATTTAGCACAGGGCTAGGGTCTGGCATTTGTTCACCAGGAGGAGTTTTTCCCTTTCCTAGCTGGAATCCAGGTGTCTACCTGGATGGAGCATCGCTCCTGGGTCTCCCTCCTCCCTGAGCTTGGGCTCTGCTAGGAGAGAGAGACTCTGTGGTGGTAATGACGGTATGCGGTTCCTAAGCCACGAGTCCTTGTCACCTCTGCCTCTGTCTTCTGCCACGAAAGAGTGTGAGGGAGCCCCCTCTGCTTGTCCCCTTTGGAAGTTCACACACTGTTAACTGGGATGCACAGTTTCAGGCCTTTCCCTGGTGGACCACTCCCATGGTCTCTGCCTCACCTCTTCTGATGGCCTTCGGTGTGAAGTCCTGTGCGTCCCTCCTGGCGTCTGCAGTGGTGTGGACACACACTCACTGTCAGCCCAGCTGTGGTCTTCGGACCACTCTGTTACTGTGGGCATCACATGGAGGGCATGGCGTATGTGCTCAGAAAGTTCCCCCGACTGCCTTCCACCACAGCTGAGGAGACTGAGCTCCGGCTCTGTCACTTTTCACAAAGTGAAGAGGCGTAATGTGAAGCATTTGACTTGCACTCTCCACTCAGCTACTTATAATTTAGGCATTATTGTGTCCATCTGGGAGACAGGAGCTTGGTGGGTTTGAATATCCTGACCAAGGTTATCCACTTACAACACACGGCAAATAGCAGCATGTTTATTAGGTGCCAGAGCATGTTTCTTTCACAGCCCCTTTCTGTGTCCTCGCTGACATCTCCATAAGTTTGAAGTTTAGTTTCTTCTCTTATTTAAAAGGTTAGGTTCAATCATCTCAAAAGTTCGTTGATCCCCCTTACTCTCTGATGTGTATCCTTCGATGATGATGTCGGTATCTCGTGATTCCAGTTCTCTTTCATCTTTCACTGTGAACTAAGCTTAAGCTAGTCACTTGCTAACGGGTGCTTGACTGAAGCTCCTGACCTCCACCGATGACTGCAGGTTTCTTCCAGGGCACCATGACCCACCCGCAGTTGCTGTGTCTGACACCTGCAAGGAACACGGGTCCCTAAGAATCCAGGCTGACCTAACAGCCAGTTAGGTTGTCAACCACGTGTGCTGCCTCAGGTATGCATATGTGCAGGGAAAGTCCAACTGTGTCCAAAAACATCTACAACATGCGTGTGTTAGGTACTCCATTTTTCTTTAGTCGCAAAATTCCTTTGAATCAATGTATCTTGAGAGCCCTCTAGAAATAGGGAAATTCATGTGACATGGAGTAATGTATCAGTTGTCCGTGTCTTTTTAAGACACCAAAACCTAAATAAGAAGTAGGAAGAGACATGATCTTTATAAAGGATTGTCAGAGAAATGGCTTACTCTGTTTGAACACAGAAAAAGACTACTGCTGCCGTAAGTCTCACAAATTAAATGGAAACTCAACTAACAAGATTGTTTGTCCAAATCTATTGAAAAATCACCTTATGACAATGAGGGGCACATTGCCTGAGCAGAGCTCAAGGGCTTCCTGTCAAGGGCTTCCTGTCCCCATAGCTCTGCCACCGGGCCCCAAATTTAAGCTCCGCTCCCAGTAAAGGAGGATGTTGAGATTCTGCTTTAGAGTTTCGGTATTTTGGATCAAGAAACTACAGGAGGTTTTACTGCTACGTTTAAAAACAGAACAGTGTGCCAGCATTGATCTTTGATATTTTAATATAAATTAGTTTATCTGATGAATTTCAGTTGTGACAATGTGCTGAGATAAGGCTTAGTTATTTCATGTTTCAAACGGAAGAACAGTTTTCTTTGTTGAAACTTGAAAAGAATGTGAAAATAATAACAGAAGAAAAACAATTTACACTGAGCTATATAACTCCACCCTAACCTCCAAGCCTCTCATCTCCCATGAGTTGATAGGATTTTGTACAGATGAATCATGAGCATTTCCCCAAGGGACAGCAGATTTTGAAAGGTGAGATGAATTACACCCCGTTTTGGGAATGAGCAGTGGTGGGAACTGGTCACAGAGGGATCAGGCATGTCCATACCAAGCCGCTGGGAAAGACGTTACAAGCCAATGGGAAGCAAGAGAAAAGGAGGCCACGGGAGGCTACAAAAGACAACTTGCATCCACCTGGCCACTTCGCTGAGGTGCATGTGGGCCTTGAAAGTGACCCAGCCAACCGATTCAAATCCTTTTGCCTCTCTGAGTCTTAGCTTACTTCTTGGTAAAATCAGAAAGTCAGACTGGTACATCTTTAAGGTTTGTTTCATTTACAAGTTGGTTCCACTTGAAGAGTGAATTGAAATTCTGCTGGCGCTGAGTTCTTTCAATGATTTAGCCAGAGTCAGGCATGAGTTCTCCCAGATTTAAGAGTTCCTCATTCTAATCCCCAGGGAGTCTACACAACAGATTAGAATTCACAGTTATTAAAGAAACATTGAGCCATGATTCGTGGTCCTGAGAGCCTGGAATCTGGATTCTAAAGGCTCTGGTTGGGTCCAGACTGCACCTCTAGAGGCGGTAGGAGGACTCTGAGCAGGTGACAGCTAACCTCTCCGGACCCCAGGTGTCCTGCACACTCAGTGACACTGATTACACGGACTCCAAGAGATTGCTGAGAGTCCTAGGCTGGTTCCCTGGAATCAAATGCGTAGCTTATTGTCACTGCTCTTTCTGCCATGTATCCAGTGGCTTTACTTTTCAGATGATGCTCACCTTTATTTTCTCGATGTAACTTTACAAGGACTTGGAGGCACCCAGGGCGCCCAGAACACCAGGCAGGCAGAGGGAGGCTGCCATAGGCTGAGGCTTGCACAGGGACACGCTGTCACCTCTCTGTTGCTGACCCCATGCTCAGAACTTGGGAGAGAATTTAGCTGACGTGATGGCTAGTGTGCAAGACTCCAGTCAGTCACTTGGAGTCTGTTTCTTTAACCATCAAGCCTCACCCTCTCCGGTCCTGGTCCTTTCCAATAATTCTAACCTGTTATTTCAAGAGTCCAGACAACATTTCTCTTGGGGCGAGGGGTGACTGACCCTGGTGTAAAGTCCCCGAGTGTTCACTGGTTAAAGATCAGTTTTCCTGGCCGAGAGGAATCACCCTGAGCACCAGCGCTCTCCACCTCTCCCTTCTCCCTGAACAGCCCCTCTGGAAGCAGCGCTGGAGACACGGGTCCTGCGGGGAATCCTTTTCCAGCACTCCCAGCAAACAAAGAAGCTGGTAATAAATGAAGAGGCCCTCTTCTCAAACTGCACATCAGTTTGGGGGAGGGGGCAGGAAAAGATTGCAAGCAAGACAAGAGGGTGTGGGCTTCCACCTGTGAGTGCTGCTGTGAAGGGGAGGGGCAGGGAGCTTTCTCTGGGGTTTGAGGGGTGACCTTAGACAGAGTTGCTTTGGGCACAAGCGCACCTGCCTACAGGGGGTTTGGCTTGCCTGGCTCGGTGCCCAGCCAGATGACAAGAGGGCAGTGCCCAAGCTTTGACTCCTCCACACTCCACCCTGAGGCTCCTGTCCTCACTCAGGAGATGTCTCTCTCCATGAGGTGGGCAGATGCCCTGAGGCCCCGGCTCCCTACATGCGAGGCTGCAGACAGTGCAGGACCTTCCTGATCACTGGCCACTGACCCCACCAGTGTCCTTGGGGCACTACCTGGGTGTCACCATAGTTGCAGGAGAAAGCACCTAAGGGCTGTCACTGATTTTCCATGGGACCGTAGCCCTGCATCCTGGGCCCCGAGGGGTGACAGCAGGGAGGGCCATACCCTCTCACTCTGCTGGTGCCCCACCACAGAAGCACATGCCCCTTCTCCTTTGTCCTACTCCACCTGGCGGGTCGGATATGCAGTCAGCCCTGCCTCTGGAGGCTCACATCAGCCTGCCGGGGTGTCCACACAGCGCCTGCTCCCCCCACCACCAGGACCCTCCTCCCAGGAGATCACCTTGCTTTTTACCAGGGGCCACCTTCCAAGCAGGAGGCCAAACGTTTTCCTCTGCATCCCACCGTCTTCCAGGTGCAGCCACCAGACCTGCCCCCGGGGGACACCCCACCCCACGTCCCCCACATGTGCTACTGAACATAAGCATATTACACATCTCACATGGGTCTTAGGACAGAATATAGGCTCTGTGGCAGAGAGGCGTGGCTGTGTCCTCAACATGTAGCAAGTTTCCAGAAATGTTCTTCCAGAAAGTGAAGCCAACCCTTCTTATCTTCACTGATTATCCATTCCAGGTCAGCAACAGCGACAGACGCCCAGGAGACTCTGGCCTGGTTCTCCCGGGCTTGCTCGTTTTCTAGATGCTTCTGAACCACATTTCCCCACAACTCCCCCTTCCTCTTCCCTGACTTCCAGTCCAGGACCAGTTTTGTGCCCTTCCTGCAAGAGAGGCTGCAGGACTCTCACCCACAGCTCTCAGCACCTCCCGCTCCCATGGCCAATCTGGAATTGGGGGTGGCTCTGAAGGAAGACGGCCGCGAGAGGCACTTGGGGACTTCCAAGCAACAGAGGCTCTGGTCAAATCCTGCTGGAAGCTCCTTACACATAGTTCCGCCTCCACAGGTCGCCTGTCTGTGGTACCGTTTGTACCGTGGTAGCTGCACTAGGAAGGGGACCTGTGCCCCTCCCAGCGCGTGCGACAGGGTCTGGGGTATGCAGTACCAGAGAGTGACCACCAGGTGGAGACAAAACCCCAGAAATGAGATGATGGGTTGCTGAGCCTTCCAGTCCAGTTCCTCGCCCTATTCCAGGGTCCTGCCTCCCTGACCCTGTCCACCCTGCTCTGCCTTGCCCTGTCCCCACTCAGTCCTCTGGCTCTGATCCATATGCCTCTCCTTTCCTCAGGCCCCTTCTTGCAAGAGGCCTCCATAGGAGGGCCTTTAGTAAACCGATTTTGATTTTGTTTTGCTGTTTAGACTCTTAAAACTGCATCTCCCCAGCCCTACCTATGACTGAAACTCTTGAGCCATCAAACCCTGCTCCAGGTGAGCCAGTTTAACAAAAGCATCCGGGAAGTTCCTCTCTGTTTGGGGTCTGTGTTGTATTTGTGGCCACAAATTGCTCTGTAAAACACTTTTTTTGAGAATGAGGCAGATGTAAAACTCACTGCATATATATATATACATAATATGACCCAGAGTCATGGGTCCTACTGAGATGAGAGCTGATGCAGACATGGCTCCTGTGGGCTGCGTGGATGTGGAGCAGGGAGGCCCACAGCAAGGGGCTTCGTAGAGATTTGCTGAGAGTGCAGTCCCCATCCCTTCTTTGGGACACCACGGGTTTATTGGAGGTGGCACGAGAGGTGGAAGCGTTCGGAAGGTAGCCTGGGCCAAGAGGACCAGCCTTGCCATTTGTCTCCCCCTCTGTGGGCACACACGCTGGGTCTTGGCCTGTTTGGAAAAGCAGTGAGGTATGAGGAGGGGCCGCCTGTGGGATGGCGGGGTTGAGATGGACAGACCCCAGCAGGTGCTGAGTGAGTAAGTAAAATAAAAAAGAAGGTAACACATCCCTAAAACCCAGAGTGGTCCTGTACAGCCATGGACTCTAGGCCCCTGTAAGAATGGGGTGACTGTCCCTACAGACCTGGGGTTCTACCGGAATGTCTAAGAAAGCCACTAAGTACCTGCCACTCTACCTGGTGGTGGCAGGAGCAGGGCAGAGCTCCATTCAAGGCCAGACCAGACTGGATAGTCACAGGGAGCCGTTCAGGGATGGGAGCCAGGCGCAAGGACACTTCCCAGCACTGGTGTCAATATGCAGCTGTTAACACAGCCCAAGTCAGAACTGCAGGCAGGACATCAAGGCGGAATTAGCCACAGGGGAGGTAGGCTGCCTCCCAGCAGGCTTTTGACATGTTCGATGCACAGGTGGAGTCAGGCAGCCTCCCCTGGACTTGGAGGACTGAGAGTAGGGAACCAGGCAGGGCATAATATTCTGGGTGGAAAGTCCTACCAGGATCTTTGAGGTGGAAATCCTAAAATGGAAACTGATATGCAAACAATGGAAGACTGATTTTATTGGATGCTAATTTGCAAATCCAATTCATTGGGACATCTCGGGCTGATCTGCACTGTGCGTGGTGCCCTCCCAGGTCTGAGAGAAGGCACTAGAACTTGGCCTACACCTAGACAATCAGGCTTCGTGAGATTTACAGGATCAAAGGTGCAACAGGTTGTCATGAACCTTCTTCACTTAGGGTTTGGTGAGGTTGGAAGAACCAAGCTCAAGAATTTGGAGTGAGAAACATGTCTGCTTGGAAACATGTCTGCCAGCTGTACAGCGGGGTGTTGGCGTGCCAGCCTTTCCAAGTGTGTGCTCAGAGGAGTCTGGGAACTGAACATGCTGAATGAGCATTGCATCCACCCTGGGATGCCAGGGAGCAGAGGTCAGACTAGAGGACCCCTCTAAAAGTCTTTGATCCTATTTCTAAGAAATAGATTCAAAACCTATTGTTACATTCTTTCTTGCTGTACAGAAAAGATCCCTATGCCCCCCTTCCACTGGGAAACCTGAGTTTTTGTCAAAAATTTGAATCCCCATCTCCCTCCTTAATTTTACCTTCGTATCCATTTATGGATGTGCTTAAATGTGCATGGAAGGAAACAAGGAAAACATGAAATCTGGATCCCATGCAATTACATTTGCTGAAAAGTTTTTTGGGGAGGAGATGCAAAGATCCCTTTTGCATAGCACATGCAAATAATTTATGGAGAGCCTCTCCCTTCCAGCTAAGGAGGTGGTCAAGATGAGAGGATAAATCTTTAAAAGAATAATGTTTTCAAAATCAGGTTGCTTGTCCTCAGATCCTTTGATGTATGAGTGTAATAGCAGGCAGGACACCGGTGAAATATACATGAGACAAGAAGAGCAGAGTGGAGGAAATATTAGTGTTTACATCAAAACTCAATTGGAACACTCATTGCAAGATGATAGTTTGTTGTACTGAATGCAATTTAGCCCCACAGGGATGTTTCGGTTTCTGTCTTTAGAACTGCGCCCCCCCGCCCCCCAAACCGGACCTTCACACCCACATCCCCCATATCTAGATAGAAGGAGGGGAAGCGCATCCTCTGCCTGTGACTTGCTCTGGGTGGCAGCTGGCATCACAGGCCGTAAAGGGAAGAAAGAAGAAGGGGTAGAATACTTTGGATACTGCCAAGGGTTCCCTAGATTTTTGCAGACTTGATAATCATCTTAAACAGAAGAAATTAAAACAAGAGGATGCTTCCCTTGCAGGAAATCAGTCAAAGAGCCAACCTCCAGCCAGAACAGTGCTTTCCTCTATTTCTGCATTTGTATGCCCCTGGCACACACTCTAAGGGAATCAAAGCACAGCAACAGCTCAATGGTGGCTCCATTGACCTTGCTGGGAGGGCAGCCCCTGGAGGCAGAGGTCACCCTGGATTTAGGCAGCTGGGCACGCTGCCCCCAGGCCACAGCGCTCAGCAGGGAATTGCTGTCACACTGTCTCCAGGCCTCAGGTGGAAGCTGGGGAGGTGTGCCTGAGACTACCGGCAGGCATTAAGACTTCATGTGGACTCAGGGTCTTGGTCAGGGAGCCTGTGCCACAGAAATGGCAAAGACAAGGCAGGACAGCTATACTCCCTGCCCAGCTGGCTCTCACCTGCCTCCTCCCTCAATCCTTGGGGTGGTTTCACTCTCAGCAAGGGACAGATGGGTCTGAGCAGAGTGAGCCTGGTGCTGAATGATGTTTCAAGAGCGGAGGACTAGCCTTCTGCGCGTGGCCATGGAGAAGGTAGGAATCTTCTAGTTCCAGTAAAGGTATAATGCTCAAGACAGTGACAGAGAGAAAGGATTTCCTTCTAGGTGCTCTGTGGTCTCTCCGCAGCTGAGAGTAAGCGTCGTTTTTTCTTCCTTAGACGCTTAGAAGCTGTGAACCCTGAGTAGCAGGAAAAAAAAGAAGAAAGAAGAAAGGAGAGAACATAAGTGTAAAAATTGAAAATGACCTCAAAAGTCCTTTGTATTAATTCATTTTGTTTGAAGTTAGAATTTGAGACCCAGAAGGAGGAATTGAGTAGCAAAAACTTTATAGATGGTGGCAAGTCCAGGATTCTAAACCCTGTCTCTTGATGGTGAAACACACCAGACATATCATCAGAGCTTCTCAGTCTTAGGAGCTGCAGAGACCAGGGTGACTGGAAAAAGTTTTCTGAAATGCCAGCTTTCATGTGAAAGCTCCCGTTTTAACCCTGGCAGCAAGTGAAGTCAGCTGTTGTCCATGAAGTGACCCGCTTACTTCGTGCACTTTTGACAAAACGACGGCCAGGTACCCGCTTCTGAGTAGCGACACGTGTGGAAGGCCGGCCATTCCTTCCGGGAAACTTCTTGTGCCGTGAAGCCGGCAGCTGAGCGCGTTTCCCTGCGAGGACCGAGCAGAGCCGACTGTGCGATGTGCGGGCTGGCTTCCCCTTCAGCGCTCCGAGCGCCTAGAACACCTGCACCCATGAAGAGGAGTTCAGTAAAATTATTATTCTCGTCGTTTAATTAAGGAATTCTCTTTTTTTTTTCATTTTAAAATGTAGTCACTTTTTCTTTTTTCTCTTTCCTGAAAATTAGCACATCACATTTTATAACATGTAGATATAAATGTGCATCATCATAAATCCACATGTGTACATAATACCTTCAGTTTACCACCACCAGTTCAATTCTCTCCTCACTGTAAAATCGAGCTATTTGACCTGATTTACCCACCCCTCTTCCTTCCTTTCCAATAACCACTAATTTGGTCCTATAGACTGAAAATCTGTTTTTCTTCGACTTGGCTCATTTCTGTGTTTCGTTTCTCCATAAATGACACAAGTGAGATCATATGATATTTGTCTTCCTCGTCTGACTTATCTCATTAAGTATAATTCCCTCTAGGTCCATCCATATTGCTGCAAATACAGGATTTCATCTTTTGTAAATAACTGAGTAGTATTCCATTGTGCATATGTACCACATAAAATACGGGACATTCTTCTGTATAGTTTTTTGAGGGAACTGGTATTTACAGAGCAATACACATTTAGATGCACAGGCTCACTCATCAAATGTATGGTGTCACTACATGTCCCACCACATGCAAAGGGCTCTCTTAAGTGAGACTGATCTTTGAGTTTGACTGCAAGTGTGCCCCGAGGAGCACACTGAGTGGCAACAACGCCACTTACTGCTGTGCCTGGATTTGTGCCGAGACCCTGGGAGTGGGACCCACTGCTGCTTTTGTGTGCTCAGTGCCGATGTCCATGCAGCAGTGAGGTAGGTCACGACTTACTGGAATTATAAAGTAGTTGTGATTTCTCAGACTCCCTGGAAGGTCCTGAAGATCTTGGCTTCTACTCTGAGAACCATTTGCTTCTAGAAACCGTGGATCCTTTCAACACCCAGGTTCTGGACCCAGAAACATTTTAGGTGTATTTTACCCAGTAAGAGAAGAAGTGACAGGGTGGAAATACAAATTCCAAATAGGTCTACAATGTGGGTCTCTGATATTAGTGCATTGATCTCTGAATGATACATGGATTCAGTCCTTCCTGCCATTGAGTCATTTGGCTAGAAATATAGAAATTATATTAGAGGAAAATGTGGTGATGACAGACAATAAGCATTCTTGCAGAATTACCACCGGGGTGAGGCTCATGGCCAGATTAGCCTGGCATCACATTTACTGGTTCAGCCCTGACCCTGGCAGGTGCCAAGGGAAGCAAGGCTGCCACTAGTTTGGAACACACCCTATAGGTACGTTTAAACTCCAGGCTTCCTTTGTCTCCTGACCTGTAATTTTTCACTTCTGCATATTTAATTTAGAGACATTTTGCCATTTAATTTTGTCTTTCAATATTTAGGCTTCATATAGACTCAACTATGGAAATAGATTTAGATACAAATTGAACTGAATACTCTGCTGCTCCCTACTGGACACTATTGGGAAGTACAGAGAGTAAGTATGGAGTGCAGTGGGGTGTTTGGGGGTCCTATTCCTAGATAATGCCCTGCTCTGAGAGAAAGTGCCCCTTCAAGAAGCAGGAGGGGCACTACCTTTCTTTTATTGACTTGGAGAGGTCCCGGGAATAGTACCATAAGATAGAAATTGAGGCAAGAGAGGATTTTCTTATTCCCTGGAGTATTAAATTCTCAATGCAGCTTATTTTATCCCTATCTTGCTTGCCTCTATCTTCTTGGGGATACCCTTGTTTCTCCATGTCATATGTCTAAGGATGCTCACACTCCATACCCAGCATATCAGGATTTTCTACATACTTGGTGCTTCTTGTTCAAACTCGCCCCTCTAGACTGTTTTCCTTTTGACCTTTTCTCTCTGAGAAGCTTCAATTAATCTTTTACATTTTATCCTATGCTACTGCTTTTTTTTTTATATCTCATCCTACCTGACCAAAGGAAAACCAGATCCTGCTTCTTCTTCTTTTAATAACTTCACTCTTGCTACTTTTAAACATTTGTCACATTGTATTACAGGGAGTGATTGATCTAGGTTTATTACTCAGTTTAAGTACTTTTGAGAGCACCTACAAGTGGAAACAAACTTTGAGTCAGGCACTAACCAGCTGCTGGTTGTATCTGGAGAAAACAGACATAGTTCCAACATTGGAGACGTTCCCAGTCTTATGAGGAAGGAAGACAATAAACCAGTGAAAATCAAGTGTACTATAATATGTTATAAAGAAATGTGTATATAGCACTAGGGACATAGGGGATTGTATTGGTTTTGGGTATCACAAACACTGAGAGTATTCCGTACAGTGTAGGAGTTCAACAAATTCCTGGGGAGCGCCCCTCACTCTGCATGGGAAGACTTGAGAAGACACAGTTGTCTTCTCTATAGAATATGTGTAGAAGGAACTATGACAGTGATGTGGGAAGAGTTCAGAAAGCAAACATGCAATAGTGATGCACGGTGCAGTCTTTAGCTTGAAAGAGGGACTACCCCACAGGAACAGAGCTATGGGTCCTCATCTTGTCTCAGCTCCCACCTGCCAGTTCCTGCTGGGTATTCCACTGGCCAAATCAAACGCAAGTAGAGGGAGACTGGCTGGTGGTAATGGCAGAGGTCAGTCTCCAAGGGCACAGAGCAAAGCAGAAAGGGTGGAGAATAGGACAGAAGCAGAAGCAGAGCGACCAGCAAACACATGGAGATTGCATCAGATCAAACCAGTCTTTGACATTGGACATTTCTAAATCAAACTCCATGTCAACCTAGAATCTGCACTGCCTCTTCTGGTGACAGATTTTATAAGGGGTGCTCCCTTAGGTTCTGGGGCCAAGGACTTGACACTGGGTTCTGACCACCTAGATACAGGATACAGAATCTTCCTAGTCCAGTAAAATTAAAGCCGGGATAAAAGTATAAGGGAACAAATTTCGCTCCCCTAGAGGAGTTGTCAATCTGTTTTATGAAGAGAACAATGTCTGTGAATGAGATCTCACATTTACTAAGCCATATGTATCAATTAAATTTAATATAGAATCATTTAAAAACGGCACATGCAGGAGGACTTGGCAGAAATGAGGGGTGATGACAATCAGGTTGAATTAATAAGACAACGACATATCAGATGTAGGATAAAGTCCATTTAAACTAAGCATAAGAAAATGTTACCACAACTGTAAGAATAGACATTTTACTGAGACATTTGCTCTCTGGAAAATCCCTGAAATTACCAGTTAATTTCATAGTAGATTTATTTTTGAGCATGTCTTGGCTTATTTCCATTTTCACAGAATGAGCCATTCTCTCCACTGGTAGAGATTTACTGAATCTTGGGAAAGGCTTAGTATTGACCTGGCTTACCCTATTGATTTCCAATTCCCAAGAGACTCTAAACAGGTATTGATTTCAATGTTTATGCAACTGATCATTCTGTACTTTTGTTCACTGTGCCTGTCTTTCCCCTATTAGGGCACAAGTCAGTTTATGAAACCACCATTGGTTTTATATCAGATATTCAGAAATGGCCCCAGATGACATTTTAACGGATGCCCAATATAGCATAAAAGTGATTTATAACTCATTCTTTGCACCTTTCTTCTCCCAACTTACCCTCTTAATCCATGAGGTTTGAGTTAATTCAGTAGTTTGAATGTAATTTATTATTATTATTTTCTTTACATTCAAAGCAGCTCGTCCAGGGCTGAATCTCTACTTGGAGGAATGTTTCTCCACTCCACGTATCCATAGTGCACTGAAAGCAGACAGCTGGACTTGCCAAGTATTGAGTGGCGATGAGACTCTGAGATTCCCAGCTGCTGACTGACACCCAGAATAACCCCTGCTTGATGCTTTTCAACACCTATAAGTCTTATCCACGCTTGTGTGATAGTGCGCCCATCCAGGAAGGCAGCCAGCAGACAGGTGAAAGCAATGAGAAGTCTGAAGACAAAAAAGGCAGAACACAGGAAAGAGAGTGAAGAGGTCAGGAAAGAGAACTCCTGGTCAGGCAGGGCATCTGGGAGAGGTGACTCTGAGCAAAGAATTAAATGACATTAAGCCAGCTGTGAGAATTCTGGGGGCTGGTGCTCCAGGCAAAATAACAGTAACAAGGAGTCTGTTGTCAAGATCAGGTGTGAGGGATGAGGGAACAGGGGCGGGCAGCAGGGAGAGAAGGTAGAAGCGGTGTCGCCAGCAGGACAGAGAAGTGTGCAGGTATATGATGGTCTCAGGTAACTCATTAAGAGAACGCTATCTGAATGTTATTATGGGCCCGACTGGAATTTTTAAGGAGGCGGAAGTATGATCTGATCTGCCAGTGTTCAGGGAAAATGTGAGGGTGTGTGGGTGGCAGGCTGTTTAGTAGCTCTGTGCCCAGACTGTGGAAAAGGTGGAGTCATGTGGTGGAAGGAGGTTAGGTGTAAGTTTGAAGTCAGAGGCTGGGATCTGAGTAACTAACAGATGTGACAACAAGAAGAACCAAAGATGATGGTTGATGTAACCTTTATGGAGAATAGCATGGCAAGTCCTCATTCCTTAAAAAGTTTGAAATATAAATTTCATATGAAAATAGATTTTTAGTCTATAGTACCAAATGTGTGGTTACCAGAAAGGTAGGGGAGAGAGATAAAAGGGCCAGTTCTGTGGTGAAGGAAAGACTTGGACTGTTAGAGATAAACTTCATGTATGATTACCGATGATACTCACCTTCATCCTACATAATGATAGGGAGCCCATGAGGAGGAACAGATCTCAGAGTGGGAGAAGGATGGTGATGAATGGATCTATTTGGCTTGTGTTAAGGTTGTTGAGAAGCCTGGTAGACACTGAGTTTGTTAAAAGGATGGTTAGATCCAGGAATGGACCTCATGGGAGACTTTGGTTCTAGATTAAGCCTTTCAAAGCCATGAATGGCTTCAGTCTAGAGAGAGTTCATCAGTAAAAGAGGAAGAGCCACTGAGGGCTGAGCAGAAGGTGGAGAAAAAGGAAGCAGAAAAGACGAGTGGCTTCCTAGAAGTCAGGTGAGGAAAAGGCTTCAGGAGACTGTGTCAATGCTATTGAAGGACTGAGCAAATAAGAGATATTTTAATCACTGTTTTGGCAAGATGGGGTTCACAGGTGAACTTTACATAATAATTTCAATAGCAGAGTATGATTGGAGTGGGTGGAAATTGGGGGTTGAAAGTAAAAATTGCAAGACAGAGAACCTACATGGTACGAAAATAGTTTTACTGTGAAAGGAAACAGGGAACCAGAACAATTGCAGAAGGGAGGGTGCGGAACCAAGGGAAGGGTGTGCTTTTGAGGATGATGATAGAATAACTGTCATTATCATCATAGTGACTACCATATTTAAGTATTTACACGTACCTAGCACTATGCTGTGTTCTCCATATGTGGTCTCATGATCTCAGCAACCCTGTAAGAAGGATGCTCACTTATTTGTCTGTGTTTGTTTATTTGTTTTTAAAGGAAAGGTGCAGTCAGGAAAGAAGGGGAGGAAAAACACTTTATTTTATTATTTACTTTGCTGTTATCCGCGGGCTTCAGATGAGAATCTGGTCTTTGGGATGCACGTGAATTATGCTCACTTGGAGGTGGCGGACCTAACGGTGGCTCCACTGGGCTGCACCATGAAGACTGATCTTATTGTCAATTCAGTGTGAGCACAAAGGAACCAGTGTCCTAGACTGGTAAGTGATAGAACTGTGATAAACCTAGACGTGTCAGACTCTAAGCCCAAGTCTTAAACCCTGAGGTTGACATGTTGCCTTTAAGAAGCTGGCTGACATGAGAAAATTCTTAACAATACTTAGTCCTGCGGTCCTCTCTGCTGCTTTTCTTTTCCAGCACATCAACCTGGGGTGTTCTCCAGCAGCCCCTGGCTAAGTGACTTCCTTCCAAACTCTGAATGCATTTGGGTTGCTCTGTGGCAGACACTGTCATGGTGCTGCTCATGTTCTGTGGACCAGAGATTCCACGAGGACAGACACCTCTCCTGTCTTGTGCATCAGATACGGTTCCTAGCACAGTGAATGGTGCATCACAGGCTCTCGTTAAAAACATGTATGTGGTGAATGAGTTAGTGACTTCCATTAATTCTTCTATAATATTGCCCTAGTTCGCTTGGTTTACATATTTTAATTTAGTTGAAGGGTGCTTCAGTACTGGAAATGCATTGTTATTTTTCCTACCTGTAGTTCTCCAACTTTCCCCACACCCTAGTTTATTTGGAAATAGTGTATTCGATTAATGTCCCGCTCTTCAGAGCAGAGTTTTTGATGTTATTTTATTCAAAGGGAAGAACTACCTGTGCAGAAACTCCAGCTCTCTGTGATGTCCCCTGAGGGTAAGAACCTGACAGTTTAGCCAGAATTGAAATCTCCACAAATTCTAGACAAGGCTGTGCTTTGTCTAACCCCCTGGGCTTGTTTTCTCCCCACTGACTCTGTAAGGTGAGGCGGTGCTCTGGGAAAAGACAAGAACATGACATAAAGCTGTTTGGGTGTATTTGCCCCTGACACTGATGTGCCTGAGACAGAACTGCCCATTTGAAAAGTCCCAGGTGGGACGAGGGCTGGGCGCTACACTGTCTTTGCCAATGGTTTGAAGTGCCGCTTCGTGTAGAGCACTGATGGGAGGGCGCTGGAGGCCTTCAGCGCACCAATGTGTGTGTGAGTTTTCTGTAGTATGTGGGGGAGCTTGTCATGAAGAATCAGGAAGGTTGAGTGGTCCTACACAAACTTAATACCTTCTTCTCAAAAATAATTTAGGGATTGAAAAAAATTATGTAGCAAAACCTCCTGTGGAGATAAATGGGGACACAGGTATGTATCCTGGATAGGAAGCTGTGACCTGCCTGAGGAAGAGCATACCTTCTGATGCTGATCCTACAGTCCAACCCGAATCCTTTCTCTCTTGTGGGTGATGGCAGCCAGTTTGCCTCCTGGTAAATTATGAATAATCAGATAGTACTATGGCATAGAGGCTAGACATCAGCTGATATATTTAAAGCATTCTAAATAGTGGTTGACATATAGAAATCAATATATGTATTTCCCGTGTTATTAGTTAGAATGGGAAAAAGATGGGAATGCAAGGCTGGTGTGCATGGATGGAAGTGTGATTTGGGGTTGGAAGATTCAGGATTCAGGACCAAGGACACAAGGTTTGGGTTTTTTTGTTTGTTTTTTTGGTTTTGTGTGTGTGTGTGTGTGTGTGTGTGTGTGTGTGTGTGTGTGTATGTGTGAGTGCGTCCGCGCACAGAGGAGGAGGACAACCTAGTCCCAAGACAGATCTCTCTGTCTGTTTGCAAACTTTTAACATCCTGGGAACTAGAAGCACCTGCTAGGTGTCTGCAAGTCTGAGAATAGCAATTGCTCTGAAGTCAGAAATGAAATTAATGTTATGGAAAGAACCAGAGCTGATGTGAATAATTAAGCTTCCTAATGAGAGCATTAATATTTCCCCAATAGATTGATTCAGTGTCTCTCACTGGGACTGTTGCACAAACTTACCTGAGCTGGCCATCTATCTTGATTGCTCAGGACAAACTTCACTAGCAAAACAAAGGAAAACAAAAAAAAGTTGATAGATCACTTAATTTCACACACTGAAATCCCTAAGAACATAAGAAGGAAGGCTCATGACACCTAGGAAACCATGAAACCATGAGATAATCTTGAGTGGCAAGTATGTTTACATAAGCTGTGCTGAGTTTTCCCTGTTCTGCTTTACTGATATTACATTAAAGATGAATTTAGTTTTTTAGCCGATTTCTCTAGCACATCATCTGCTAGAAGCCTCTGCCTCCCAAATTCATTGACATCAACTTTACGTGTAAGAAGAGTCCTGGGTGGGAACAATATCATCATTACTGGCAATCATTGGACAAGCAGACTGAGAGAGTACCCCACCCCAAATCTGTACATATATTTATATTTTTTTCATAGTAAAACCCCATGGAAGAGAAGTGAAAGATTTACCAGAAAAGTGAGACCCAGAATAGCAGGTCTTTTTAAAAAATCCATTTAGTAGATGGTGATTGCAGGATAAGAAAGTCCAAAGTTCTTAGTGTTGGTACCTGGAAGGGAAAGTTGGGAGCAGAACACAGCTCCACTGGAATTAACTAAAGCTCCCTGCCCCATGGGGGCATTCAGGAAGGAAGCTCTGGAGGAAAGGGGTTGGTCCCACGGTAGACTTTGCCTCAGGGATGAGCTAAGTCTTCTTTTAAAACCTTCCAACTGGTTAAGTCAGGCCCACACAACATCATCTTTAATGTCACTGATTGGGGGCATCAATCACATCCAAAAGCTCCTCCTGGAGGTACCTCGGTTAGAGTGTGGTTTATCACCAACGACGTCTGTGTGTTACAAAATAGCAGCATCCCTCGTGTCCTCCAGCCATCCTGAGGGAGTCTGCTAGCTGGAAACATGTGAGAAAGAAGGTTCTGGGGGATGGAGTCCAGCCTCGTCAAGCTGACACTTTAAAAAGTCAATGAAGAAGGAGAACAAAAGTCAGGCATGAAGGCAACTCCTAGAGGACTTGGCCCTGCACAGTGTCCAGGAAGCAGTTCAGGTCTCGTGCTACATGAATCTCAGCTAACGTGACCTCAGCACTTCCATTTACATGCTAACTCATAGATTCCAAGCATTTTCACATTGACAATCCATTTCCGTTTTGCTTGGAGTTTTCTACAACAACTGGGTGTTGTGGATGTTAGTCTCCCTTGTGTATTGGACAGAGACCTGAGAGCAGTTAGGTCCATCCCCAAAGGCTCCAGTCAGCATTGGTAGACTAGACAAGAAGAGATTTCCTGATCTAAATCCAGGGCCCTTGCCACTCCCCCGTGTGACACTGTCTTGCTGATGGCACCTCTCGTTCCTGTTGAGCCTTCAACACAATAGGAGATGATCAATGATTGTATCCTTCTAAGGTTGTGGGTACTCCTTGCCTATGGCTGAGATCTACTCTTTGTAGCTGATAATCTCACACTGAATCCAATGTTATCCGCATGTGAAGCTTGGCATCCAAGAGCAAGACACTGGATCGAAAGCCCCATGAAGGCACCTGATTATCTGGGTGACTGCTTTTGCTTTGCATACTGCTTTGCTTTGCATCACGTCGCTCAGAAAAAAGTTGTCACGTAGCAGGGTTTCAAGGAACATTCTTTGTAGAAGGATTAATGGTTAATGAAGCGATGATCCTGAGTCTATGGGGGGACATTTTTCTGCTAATGAGATTTTGTAAAGTGTGATCACCTAGACTTTTAGACACACAGGTCCGCCAGCAGCACCTCTGACTCCCTACTCTGTGGTCAACAGACAGGCACAACCTGCACCCTGGGCTGCCTGGGAGGGTGCTGGAAATGTCCCCAAAGAGACAAAGACTAGAATTATCCAGGAAAAGCCTTAGAGCCATGACAGTCCTCTGGGTAAACAGCAGAGGTCTTTGGGTACCAGCAGTATCCCCTGCTACAGTGTAATTCTTGCCTCTGGAATATCTTGGTAGGAACCATAAGAAAAAAATATTTTTCCCCATATAAATAAATGCCACAGACAAGGGGAGACTTTCATTTCTCCTGAAGACAGCACGAAGCCACAAGATTAATTAAACTACAATAAACAGAACTTGTCTTTTCCTCAGAGACATTTTCTCTCTGTTTAGAGAATGTGGCCATGGCCTCTAAGTGGTGTGAATCTGCTGCTCTCCTTCAAGGGGGTTCCAAGTCGTTCACAAGCAGCAATGAGGATGGGGTGCCAGAGCACTGTCCTCCATCACTTGGCTTGTGTGTGAAATGTTTTTTCACCTTTTATTAGTTGATGGAGTGAGTATGCCTGTCTATGCCTCCATTCCTCCTCTAATAAAATTAGCAGTATTTGCCTCTCAGAACTGCTGTGAAATTAGAATGAATGAATTACCGAAAGCACCTAAAACAGCGCCTGTCTGTCCTCAGGGTGATGGTTGGACAGGACATAGTCGGTGTCCCTTATGGATTCACAAAATAGTGCCGTTTAGGGATCAGATCATTTTAACCCCTTTCAGAATCCTGGAACTCAGGTCCTGTGAGCTGCCCTGTGGCCTTTATTCATCAACAATGTAGGTACTTCCCAACAAGGACAGCGAGGCAGGAGCCCTCCCACAGAGCCCTGGCTGGAGCCTGTTACCACACGGAAATTGAGTGCATTGGTTCTGAGAAAGACTGGCCAATATCTCCCAGGGGTTCTTCACATTCAGAATTCAGACAAATTGCTGCTTTTTAATTAACAGAGTCCCAATAACTCTGTAATCTGTCTTCTCATGAATATATTTTCACTCGAATCCCTACATTTCCCACTCTGTCTGCTTCTGAACTGTGGGCGCTCCCTGGAAAGTAGGTACAAGTGGGAAGCGCAGAGCAGGGCTGAGTGAGGGTAGCCTGGGCCTGACACTGAGACCACAGACCAGCTGTTCCCAGTTCTGCTTCCAGCTGCTTGAGGCTCACACAGAGACCCCAGCTGAAATGCATGGACTGAGTTTTATTAAAGATCTGGCAGAATTCCCTTGACAGGAACAAGTGGAAGAAGCATTCAGGGATGTCTCCCCAGTTCCCCATTAATTTAAGTTTAATAGGACAGTTATTGAATAATAAATAACAACCAAATCAAGGAAACATATTTATCAAGGACTTCTGCTCAGATAATGCCATTGAGGCTGCACCAGTTGAGAAGTCAATGTGTTAACAGTTGCCTCGCTGTCGAAAGATCTCCAGCGATCCTGAGGAACCATCGGAGTTCTGTCTTGCCCTGTCAGATCCTCCAGGCTTCCTCCCCAGGTGGCATGTTCTGTTCTGCTCTGCCTGCAGCAACCCCGTCTCTCAGCAGGTGGCCACGCATCTTCACACTGGGCAAGGGGAGCCAGCTCAGGTTTTCTCCTCTGCGCAGCTGTGCTGTGGAATGGGAGACATGATCGCCTTGTCTCAATTACCATTTCAGATCTGACTTACAACTCTGTTTGAAGCATTCTCAGCTTCTAGAAAACAGATTCTTTCCTTCTTTCCAGCTCCATTCCCAGTGGGGTACTTCAAAATGGCTTTTGAAAAAAAAATCTAAAGTTAAAAATATCCCCTTCCACTTCTCTGCTCCTAACTTATTAGAACAACGCCTAAGGCAGCAGGGGTGTCATTGGCAGTTCTATTTGTGATGGGTCTGGAAGAGTTGATATGTTTATGAATATTTACATCTCCAAGAGGAGGCTGCTGTTAAGTAGATCTTTATTTTATTTTATTTTTAATTCTGTAAATCTCTTGTGGCATTAAAATGCTGCAGATTGTAGAAAGAAGAAAGAATACAAAGGAAAAGCAGACCTCTATGTGGGTACCCCAAACCCTGCGCTGCATGGTCCTCCAAAGCGGGCAAATTGTAGGGAGAAGCACAGGGTGCAGGGGGGAGCGGGACACTCTGGAATTCGCTCTGCTCTCTCTCTTGAGGCATCTGCTGCTCTCTGATGTAAGATCAAAAACACCGGGACTGGCATACATGAGCAGAGCTCAGCAGGAGGCCAGGGCTCATGACTGCAAGAATGGAAGAGTCAGGAAGGCAGCTGTTTCGTGTCCTGTGGAAAGGGTGTTAGGAGGGATGCTCTTTATTCCACAAGCTATCTGGAAATTGGATGATCAAATCATTTTCAGAATGTACTTCGTGCTTGTCTCATACACACTGCCTTCTTCCAGTGAACTGAAGCATTAAACATTTTAGAAAATGTTTAAAGGTTTTGACCTGGTAGAGGGTAGATAAAATGATGGTATTTTAGTTTTTAAGGAGAATCTAAATGTCACTTGAGAACCCATGGCAAGTAGGGAACCAAAGGGCATAGTGATCTCCAGAGTCATCTTCAGGCTAGCCCTTAGGCTGGTGTCTCTGTGGTATGAGAAAGACAAAGGGCCTGGCTCTCAGTGTCACATCCAGGAGAGCAGACAGAGCTGCCTTCCTTTTCATAATCCCCACTGGGCATCTTGACTCAGTGATAAAGGAGCATGTCCCGTGGCTGTCGGAGACTTGGCTGACCTCCTGCCTGGCCACAGGGGCGTCTGAAGCAGGAGGCTCGTGAACCATTGCTTGCCCTGATTTACACGTAACTCTGCAAAGCAGGCTTCCCTGGGCAGGCTGTGGCGTGGTGATGAAGCCGGCTACCAGTAGCAGCGTTGTGCAGAGGGTTCACTAATTTAGAAAGCCCAGAGTCGGAATCTCTTGAAGCCTAGAGGGAAGAGACATCCCTGGATGAGGCTTGTTCTGGAAATGATGGGCAAGGCTGCTGACTGGGGACACGATGGAGTCCTGCTCCCAGGACACAGTGCTCTGTGGGGGGCTTTGTGGCATGTAGGCCAAGCAGTAGGACCCTGATGTCAGAGATACCAGTTTCCCCGTTTCTCCTGCACTACGACTATGCTGTTCTCTAAGCAGCTGCCTCTCCGTTTCAGGGCTCCAGCGCAGCCACGCTATTTTAGGAAGGGATGAGACCAGCCAGTTTTGACTGTCCTCAAGGTGAGAGGGCCTGGGCTGATTCTACAAACATTTAGTGGAGCCAAGATCAGGGAGCCATGGACTCCTCCGTAAAAGTGCATCTCCGACGTGGGAAGGGCCCACATTCCAGGTAGGAGATGAACACACACACACAAGATATACTGCGGGATGGGCCTGACCCCAATATCGTCAACGTAAAATAAGGGAGCACAGGACTGAGGATGCAGTTTGAGGCAGGCAGCACAGGCAGGCAAGGGAGCATCCTACCGACCACAGGCAGAGGTCAGGTCTGCTGGCTGGCTTCCTGGGCCAGCTTTGATGCAGCTCTTGAGCAGTAGCACGTTTCTTCCTTAAGGACCATTTCTGGGTTCTTGAGAACCTCGTTATTTTGTTTACAACATCAAGTAGGGAGGCCCTGAGAGAGAACAGATTCCATTTCAGATCACTTCTGAGATTCGGGGCTGATCTTCTGTTTCTTCAATTTGTTGAGGATTGTTTCTAAGTCTGATGTTTTCTGACTTTGTGTCTATTCCATTCTTTTGAGTATTAATGTCTGATTCCATAGTCGTCCAGTTTGGAAGGGAATTGTTTAGTCTGTCAGGCTTTGTCAGTTGCTAGCTATGTGACCTTTGCACGTTACTTAACTTCTCTGTGCCTCAAGTTCGTATCTCTAAAATAAGGGTGGCAATGGCACCTACTTCCTAGAGGAGTGTGGACATAAGCAGGTGACTGTCAAAGGTAAACAGTAAGTGTGGCATCATTAAGCTCTCAAGGTACCATGTCATTCCCCTTTGTGGGCTCCTCACAGGTGGGAGGGCCTCTGCTTGCCTTTGTGACCCCTGTCATAGGAACTGCGCATGCCAAGTCCTCAACCTTCCTCCCCTTCTAAACTCACTGCCTGGTGATGTCATCCCCACCCACACACGTTCTCAGTTTGTTCCATGTGTTGCTACAGAGTCCCCAGACTTGCCCTCCAGCCAGTGCAGTGCAGAAGTCAGTTCTTGAGATCAGCCACACCCCTTGTCCCATTGCCAACCTCAGTGACATGCGTGTGATATACCCCAGGGAAATAGGCCAACCCTAAAAATCAGGGCGTTTGTTCTTTTCGAGTCAGCCATTAAGCCCAGACCAGCACTCCCTCACTTCCGCCGGCATCTAACTGCTGGAAAGACATGTCCACTAGCTGTGCCGTGGATCCTTTGAGCTCATTGTGCTCAGTCCAATTTGTTTGTTGTCTTCCAAATCTTCTCCTTTGATTCCGCTTTTAAAATAGTATCTACTTGCTCAGATAGGAATCTGAGTCATCCATGGACATTCCTTCTCTTCTGGCTCTCACACTCTTCTTATCAGCCCCAAATCCTATAGATTCTGCTATCTTTAATAATACATCCATTTCTCTTCCTTACTCCCTCCACTGCCCTGCCCTGGAGCAAGAAGCTACCATTTTTTGCCAGACTGACCACCTCAGACTGCCACCAGCGAGCCAGCCTGCAGGGGGCGCTGCACTGCGAGCTAGTGCAAACTTGCAAAACCACACTCAGAGGACATTGTCCTGCGTACCGCGCCTCCTCCAGCGGGTCCTCCAGTATTTGTTAGAAGTCCGTCATCGTTTACACACTCAGCCTTGCATGGTCTGGCCACTGCTGATTACATTTCCTACTATCTTTCTACACAAACTCTTTGCCCCTACATTCCGCGTTTCTGACGTTATTCTCCAGCTCCCAGCTTGATGGGGAGGTGCCAGTGGGTGCACCCACGCATCCACCCCATCCCGGAGACTTCTGCTGATCTACCTGCTCCGACTTAGACCTGCCCCCGTCATAGCAGGGAGCCCCGGCCTGCCTTACTCCTGCATCTCCACAGGACTGCGAGCTGGAGGAGAGGCATTGTCCTGCTCCCAGCCAGCAGTGCCTGGTCACTGGAAGCTGCCCAGTGCGTGCGTGCTTATTAGTCGAGTGCATGCGTGATGAATGAAGATCTCAACGGAGGGGCTCCCGCTTAGCCTCTTTTCATTCCGGAGCGCTGGCTGGCTCACAGTTATGTGAGAGCCATCCACGATGAACGGTTTGTTTGGCTTCCTCCCATTTCTTTTCTGTCCTTTTCCTCTGTCCCTTTCATAATGCATATAATACAACCACACACAATCGCTCACAATTGGGAGCATCCGGGAGGGACAAGAATGCCTGGGAAAAAAGGGCCCTGCATGAGCAAGGTCTGTTTGTCAGAGAGGGTATTGTCGGAGCCCACGCACGCCAACGCGGGACGGGGGCACAGACCCTCCCACAGCAAGCTCGCGGCCACTCCGGAAATCTATTTTCCTGAGTGTGCACAGCTGTCGCCGGACACTCTGGCAAACAGCAGGGGGTTTGTGAGGAAAACAGAAAGAGAAGGCCGGTTAATTTAGGGGCTCAGGAGCAGTATGGACGGGGAGGTGACGGCCTCCGCCAGTCCAGCTCCCCCAAAGAAGCAGGTAATGAGAAGAATGGCTTCTTCAGGATGCTTGGTGGGGTTTCATATGAGTTCTCTCACGATCAATTCCGGGGGAAATTCAGGCCAGTTTCAAGGAAAAATAGGATTTCTCTAACAGGCAGCACGGAGCACTGTGCCTGGACCAGCAGCCCCACGGATGCCTCTGACTCTTGCACCTCCCCAACCCCGGTAATAAAGGGTCTCAAATCAGAGTTGATGACGAAGATGATGAAGGGAATCCATGCAGGCTTTGCTGGAGCCGTCTGGCCATGCAGGTGTCCAGATCCATTTGTGCTGGGCAAGTAAGAGAGAGGGTAGAGGAAGCAGGGAAGCATCTTCAGAGAAAACCGGGTGTGTGCAAGGGTTTTGCCAGAAAACTCCTGTGACTGAAACCACACTGGGGGAGGGGGGCACTTTTTCCTCTCTGCATCTCATTCCCTCATTTTCTCCCTGGATAATTAAATTACAGTCACAGGTTGACACCAAAAATAGAGGGGGCGGCTTGAATGTCTTCAAAATTAAATTCATCCTGTGACAGAAATATGCTTTGACTCACTGAGCGCTCTGCTCCCACGCAGCCCGGGGCTCTGTGCTCACCTCTACAGTGGAAGGGGCCCCTTACCTGTGGAATCCAGCCCAGGCGTCCCCTTCGGTTGGTCCTCTGAGAGAACTGACTGGCAGAGCTAGCTTGGGGCCCACACAGAAGGAACAGGGCGGCCACAGTTACACCAGAGAGACCACTGGCGTCAGTGTTCTTTTGCTCTTCATAAAGCCGGTGTGGAGACAGAAACCCTCCAGCTAACCGTAAGAGTCACCGTTCGCTGGATTCCTGTGGTGGGACACTGGCACCTGCATTTGCTACATGTGATTAGGACCATCCCGGAAGCTCCATTGTCCCGTCTAGACCATGACACACCTACTGAACCGAATTTTTGCAAGATGGAGGCACATCTGTCAAAGATTTACAAATTGTTCCCTGCTCTGCATGGAGAATAGTATGCTTATTTTCTTTGCCTCTGTATATGCACATGAGACCATTCTTGTCCATTAGACACCAGGGCCCTCTCTCATTAATACCGGGAAAGGTTACTTGCTGCGGCGGTGACCGAAGGAATGAGTCGGAATCCGAGCTGGCGAGGCCCTTGGCATTCCTTGAGCATCGCAGCTGTGCCCCAGGAGCCCGCCTTCATTAAACAGAAGTTGGGGCCTCTCTGCGTCCCCTTGTCACATGTGAATGTGGCCTAATGGTGGTGATTAGTCAGTGTCCAGCAAGGGAATGAGTGAGCCTCCGCTGCCCCCCGCCTTGCACAGCAAGCTGAGTGATGCATTCGATGAGGGGATGGATAGGTCATTAGCCAACAGGACTGGGTATTGATCCAAGAAGCAAGGTCCTGGGATTTGGAGGCAAGTCACAGCTCCGTCCTGTGAACACCAGCAGTCTCATCTTCCTGGAGGGCTCTGCACATCCAAGGAAACAGGAAGCTCATTGCCCTTTGGGGCATGAAGGACCCCAAAAGAACCCCTTTAGCAAACTCAAATTACCTTTGATTGTATAGAGTGATATTATGAGACTTGCCATGAATTTGAGGAGACTTAGTCTTTTTAATCACTGTTTCTCTTTTCTCCATTCTGAATTCATGTGACCATGTGCCCAGAAGGTGCCTGCTCACTGTGCTGGTAGAAGAGCAGGCTGGTGGTTTGATCTGAGGGCTCAGTATGTACCCCGGATCACAGAAAAATGCCATCCTAGAGGTGGAGACAGAGGGTTGGTGAGATCCATTGTCTGGAAGAGGGAGGACCAACATTCATGAAGACTTCCTTCTTCTGAGAAATTATTCCTCAGCTGGCTCTTGATAAATGGTTTCAAGTCTACTGACAACAAAGAAAGAAAAGGTAGAAGGTGGACAGGGTCTTCGGAGGCTGTGGCTGATGCAGAGGAAAGAGAAGTGGAGACATTAAGTCAGAGGTTTCATTTCTGTTTGAAAGCTTGTTCCATCAATAGTGGTAGCGGCACCATCATGTAAGGTTCAGTGACATACTGAACACATTCCTGTGCTCAGGAGACCCCAAGTCACATGCTCACATGCAACCCCTCCTCATAGCCTCCCAGCTACCCCAGCGGACATGTGTGGTTGGTATTTTTTCCATCCCAGATTTTAAAAAAGAAATATACACGAGGAAGTACCTGAAAAGTAGAAAGTCTAAGTAACTTCCCAAGGTCGTCAGCAAAGAGCTACTTGGGGCTTAAGTATGAAGCTGGGATTTGAACGCAAACTGTCCCAGTAGTTAATCCTTTCATCTGACTCTTTTTCTGGCTAACTTGCAGGATTTATCAGCCTTTTATAAATGAGGCCCCCACCAAGCATACTGATTCCCTCCCTGCTGCTCTCTACCAGGTAGAAGAGATTCTGTCTCTTGTACCTTCAGCCCCTTTATTGTGAAAACTACAGGCGCTGTGTTCCAGGCCACACGGATCAGTCCCAGGGGCAGGATGTATCTCCCTTGATGTCACCTTCTCTCCATCCTGGTGTATTAATTCAAGCTAATCACAGGTCAATCACACTGCACTAGTTCCTTTGGGAGACACAATCTCACAAGAGACACTCCAGAGGGACCCCTGGACCTCAAGCAAACAAGGGCCTGATCCATGCTGTCCCTGATGGAAAAGGGACCTGCCTGCCACCCCCACCCTTTTTCACACAACTTTCTTTATTCATCCCGAAGCCAACTCCTCTGGCTCTGGGAAGCCTTTTCCAGATACCCCATCTTCCTCTCCACCCACGCATACAGGGATTAAAATGAAATACACTATAGGGAAGTAGAAGCCAATCTATTCAGAGAGAAGGCAGCTCCTGGGAAGGGAAAGAATCTTACCCAACAGGTCTTAAAACAGTGGGCATTAGAACTGATTGAAGGAATTGTAGGAATGGAGACGTGTTAGGGAGATGAATTTAGCTTACAGATTATGGAACAGCTTGGAGGAATACAGAATTGTATTTAGGAAGAACCAGAGGAGTGGCAGGCGTGTGGTGTGAGAAGAGGTGATGTGAGGCATTCTCGGAGAGGAGAACACATGTATTCAGGAGTCAGAGAGCACGGGTAAGAAAAATGCAGTACAACTCAGCCCGTTTATCCACCGTTCAGGTTTAAAGAATTGACTTGAGGATTCCAGCTCCTGCAGACACTATTCACTGGTGGACTAAGGAAGTGAGGAAAGGGAGGGTCATCCACCCCAGGGTCTCACAGGAATGAGGAGTCCTCCTTTTGGTCTGTGGCACTGTAACATGCCCGTCCAGACTCCTTGGGATGGTGATGGGGACAGGACATCTGCTCCGGGCTCCTCATGTGACAAGTCCCTGGAAGCCCAGCCTGGTGCGCTGAGTTATTGGGGCTGTAAAGTCTGATTAAATGACTGATGAGAAGGCAGTGCAGGCAGATGTCTTTAATGCTCAGAATTCACCTAAGCTCAATGCCTCTGGTAAGCACTAGAGGGCTTTGGAAGCAGGATAAGGAAGTGAAGGAAAACTTCTCGAGCGTTTCCTGAGTCCCCCTTCTCCTCCTAAGACCTGTCTGCAAAGTGGTGTTTCCCAGGGGCAGGAGGTTAGCTGCTGTTGGTCAGACATTGCTGTGTGACCCCACTCGCACCTGCTCAGGGACTTGGACATTAACAATACGCCTTGATGACCGTGAGATCTAGTCTCCTTTCCTCTCGGGCCTGGCCCCTTCCTCCTCCTGTCTGAAGGCACAGAGGCCTTGGAACTGTGGGACCATGGGAAATGTGGACAAGCACATAGATGGGGGATTTGCCACTTTTCAGCTGAAAGGAAAGAGACAGGTGTGGGCCCTGCTGACTCCGAAACGGTCACAGATGAGAAGCAGCAGGAAACGGCAGGGCAGCTTTGTCATCTCAGTCTCGCACCCTTGCCAAGATCATAGAGGAGCTGTTTCAACCCAAAACAACAGTAGGGCTTTTTTTTTGGCAATTAGAAGCAATAGTGAGCAGAAGAATAAGAAGGGACCAACCCTGACATCACCTCCGGTTCTTGCTCAGAAAGCGTGGCCTGCACTCACTTCTTCAGACAGCCATGGCTACAGGATGCCATCCCATCTCTGTCATTGGCCTGACTTGTGCCCTTAGGAACCGTGTCTAGCCTCTCTGGGCTGTAGTACCTTCAACTATAATAAGGAGTAATCGTAATAATACCTCCCCGCGGGGGTTTTTGACAAAGTTAAGTTAGGCATTCTGTAATACTTTTGAACAAGTGCAATCAATATAGAATAGCTCAATCACAGTTTTCATTACCCAGAAAAAGTTTAATACTATACATCCTTTTATTAAGTAACCTTGTATGTGTTGACTAGCATGGTCTGCTGATAAAAGCCCATGCTGATCAAACATCAATGGTGAGGCAGAGAAGCTGTTATTTCCCCCACATTTTGGATACAAAACACAACCAGGGACAAGAGAGGAGGGTAAGGAAAGGCTAAAAGACAAGGGCCTACCTGAGCTGAAAATGACTTCTGGGGGAAATGCTGAGGCATGAGAACCGGAGTCAGTCACAAGTGTCCCTGACCCGATGACTGGGTATGTGTGTCCAGGTCTCCTGACTTTGCCTGTTTTAGGGATCAGAGGTGAGACTGAAAGCTGGCATCAGCCTTCTTCATAGGAACACATTTCAGTAAAGAGTCTCAAACCCTACTGAAACATGACGTGTAATATGGAGAATGATTTTGCAGCCTTATTCCAGTAACTTGCACTCATTTGTGCCGAAAGGGACCAGCATGGTCCCAGTGGGGCCTGTTCTCAAGGATTTGCCCCACACAGCTAGAATGGGCAACAGCGTGACAGTCAGGTTCACCATGGAGAGCAAAGGTTTCTTTAAAGCACACACAAATGTCCACCATTTAAAACTCTTGGTCCTTTATTTGTTCTCTGAAAGTGCTAGCCAGAAGAGCAGAGATGACAAGCTTGCTTTTCTTTGAAGGTCAGTGCTAATTGCAAGGTGAGAGTGACCTCGGCAACACAGGAGGGTGATGAGTCAAAGACAGCTGGGTTCCTTTTTTTCCACAGCAGGATCTGAATTTCCTACCCTGCAGCTGTGGGTGCCTAAAATTGACATTTGAGCTAAGTATAAATTTCATTAGCTCTCTAAAGAGGTGTCAAAATGAGTCCATATATAGGATCTTGCACTTTCCACTCCAGCCCAGCTCCAAATCAAAGAGTCCAACTAGGTTAGAAGGGAATCTGTCATGTGGAAGCAACGCTAGAGGTCATTCAGACCTACCTCCTATTCAATGCAAGAATCCCCTCTGCGAAGACCTGCAGATGCCTGCCATCTCACCTCAAACACCTTCAGTGACAGAGAGCTTGGCACCTGCCAAGATAATGAAACCCAATTTTGAGCAATTTATTGTATCTTTGCTACACTGAATTTCATCTCTGGTTTCTTTTGACTCTTACTGTCGGTTATGGTTGTCTCAAAGAATGAATACAGTCTTCACCCTCAGGTGGTGCTGAGTTATTTTGAAGTTAGATCTGTTGATGAAATAGGTCTTATCTTTTCATTTTTGTTCACAATCCAGTTATGAAGACATTTCTTGTGATTTTTCAGCTTTTCACTCTCCTCTATTCCTTCCTCCGGGGAATTCGTGGAAATGTGTTCATCGAGATCATACAAAGAAGTCAGGTATAACCTTTGTCATCTAAGGCCACCTTACACATGCACTTGGAGAGAAACCAGGGTTGTTATTATGAAGATCACACAGAGTATGAGGACCAAGGTGGGTACATAGACATGAGCGGGAAAGTGTAGCAAAGGACAGGAAGAGGAAGAGTTGATGCAAGACACCTTAAAGACCTAAGCTTGTTCTCCTGAGATGAACCTACCTGACACCTCTTTCCCATTAAGCTACTGGATCAATATAAATATTCAGGATATGATCCCAAATCATTTTCACCTAATTAATCTTGGACCATTTTTCCCAGAGAGCAAGACCTTTTTGAATTCTGATTCTGCCTCTCTGTGTATTAGCTACTTTTCTCAGCTTCACTTAGTCCACAGGAGACAGAAAATTCATTTGGTGTCTTTTCTCAGGTCAATGGTTAAATGAAACACCCAACAGGACAGCCATGCCCAGAAACCCTAAACACATTTCTGTATGTGGTATCTATCGGACACACTGAAATAGACCTATTACAATGTTTGGCGAGTGACTATGGGTTAAGGAGAAAATGACAATGTAAAAGAAATATCATATCATCTAATGACAGCATGTGGACATGTAAACAAATTCAAACAGTAAAACTGAACATTTCTCTCACTAGACCACGGAGAATATTTTATTGATCTTTTCAATCTTGGCAGATAAGCAGTACCCAGCACATAATAAGAATTTACTTCACATTTATTTCTTTAAAATGAACACAAACACTTCCACATTCTGGGAAAGGACAGGAATTAGAGACATTGTCAACCCTCTTTTGCTGCATTGAGTGAGGCAAGGACCCTGCAAAGCAACCAGAATCCACTGTCCTATAGCCACGCTGGTGCCTGGCCCCGCCTCCTTCCCACTGTCACCTTGTCAGTAGTTAAGGTCTCAGCTATCTTTAGAAAGCCTGTTTTTCATGGTGGATGCACTGGTCTGTCAGGTTGCCATACCAAACACCACAGATCAAGGAGTTTAAACAACAGACATTTATTGTCTCACATTTCTGGAGGCTGGAAGTCCGCGATCAAGGTGTGAGCAGGTTTGGTTTCTCTTGAAGTTTGGTTTCTCCTTAGCTTGCAGACGGCTACCTTTTTGCTGGGTCCTCACGTGGCCATCTCTTTGTGTGTGTGCACTCCTAGTGTCTCTCCATGAACCCTCATCTGTTTTCATGAGGATGCAGTCAGATTCAATTAGAGCCTCACTGACTCACTGCGCCCTTAAAGAACTTATCTCCAGACACAGGTATGTCCTGATGTACTGGGGGCAGTGACTTCAAAGTGAATTCTGAGCAGGCTCATTCTAGTCCCTAACAGTAGGGCCTGTAAGAGAAACAGCAAACAAAGACTTAGAAATTGTAAGTTGTCCAAAATCTGAGAAGAATCAGTAACATGAGAATTGTTCAGTGGTTTAGTCCAGACAATCTCACCTTTGCGGGAGGGCCCTGGGATCCTTTTCCCTCTGAGCAGGGGGTGCTGCCTATGTCCGTAGGCCTAGTTTTCTTGTTCTCTGTAGGCTTGATCCAAGGGCTGAGACCACCTGCGTGTAGTGGTTGTGGTTGATGGAGCAGAAAGTTTCTGTGGGAAGCAGAAGCTTTGCTGAGTGATAGAGTTGACAGTGTCCCTGGGTGCTCCTCTCCTGTGGCGTGGACCACAGTCAAAAGGAAGAAATCTATGGGCAGGAGTGCATTCCAGCACTGCCCCTGTGTCTCTCCATCCAGGACAATGTGGAAAATGATACTCCCAACGTACGTCTACTTCTGGCCCGACTTATCCATCCGGGTGGAAGGTCACATCAACCTGATGGTGGAGGGAGTGGAGGTGGGGGAGAGGGTGGAGTTCCCCTTTTCTCCTTCTAGGGTTTAAAACCTGCCTTTGCTGGTGCCTGTGGAACTGACCCTGTGGGAGTGTGGGTGACAGGTGCAAGAAAAAACAAAATCCTGGGTCCAGAATAGAGTTTTTCTGAGTTACATACAGGCGCATTATGCCTCTTATTCTGCTGCAGTAACAATAAAAGCTAATAGCTAGCTTTATTAAGCACTTGCTACATCTCAGTCACACAGTTCCAATTGCTCTCTGCATCTCATTAAATTCTCTCAACCTCACAGATAGCAGCATTTTCCATCGCAGAACACTGAGGCACAGTAAGGTTAAGCAATTTGTTCAAGGTCACAGGGTTAGAAGGCGATAAAGCTGGCATTCAACCCAAGAAAATCCAACTCTGGATCCTATGTACTTAAAATGCTGCATTCCATATGAATAAAATCATACATTTATTAAGCGCTTGTTATATGACAGGCGGTAGTCTAAGGTCATACAACTGGTAATTGGATTTCCAGTGTCATATACATGTCTTTCTCTCTCTCTCTCTCTCTCTCTCTCTCTCTCTCTCTCTGTAACTGCTGGATTTACCCTGCCAAAGAGAACCCTAAATTGGAGTGAGTGAGTGAGCATGAGCTCTGCTCATGGAACTGACCCAAGCAGCCTGCCTCCTAAGGAGTGGCTCTCCACTCACTTTCTCAAAATAGCATCGTTGCAATCATACCTTGGCAAGCAAGCTCTTTCATACTTGTTGGATAGAATCTATGCCTAAATTAATTGCTACACTTGTTTCAATGACAACTAAAATTTTTTGTATCAAGGAGCCAATAAAATATGACAATTAAGACTACTGTTTTTGGAGACAAACAGATTTTGCCCTCCTACATCTTGCATTTATTAGTGAGCTGGCCCAATGCAAATTAGATGATTTAATTCTTTTCTGAACTGTAGTTTCCTGAATTTACAGTGGGATTATTGTGTCTGCCTTAGTGTTATTCTGAGCTTGATGCCCAGGATCACACAGTTAGTAAGTTGCAGGGATGGGATTCAAATCCAGGTTTGTCTCATTCCATGTCTGAAACAAGGAACCGAATATGGTTTTTAACTTTTTTTAGACTCAGTGTTCCCATGTATGAAATGAAGATACCCATTCTCTTCCCACTGGCTGTGATAATGAAATTAAATGGTATATATAAAAATAATGCCTTGCTGCCATCACCGGGTTCAGCATGGTGACAGTTATCCACAGGAGCACACGGAAATCTTATCCCCTACAGGTTGTAAAAAAGAAGGTATTTACTTAGGATTGTCTTCTGATACCTGACATGTTTTTTATTTAACATGTAATCTTGGGAGATTCTGAGATTCCAAATCAGCTAGTGGAGCTGTGTGGTAGACAGGACATACTGAACATACAGGCCTAAGTAAACAGACACTTTTCTTAATGGGGCCCCGCCTTGCACAGAAGGAGAGGGGTGTAGGCTACTTCAGTGGGGACTGAGTTGTCGCTTTGTAACAACCAAAGTACTTTGTCTTGTCAGTTTGCTGGTAATTCATCAAAGAGAATAAATGGACAGAGTGCTTTGTGAGTCTAATCTCCTTTAATTTAGCAGACTAAATTCCCAAGAAAGCAGGAAATGGAACCATGACTGGAGCAATGAGATGGAAAAGATGAAAGGGACCTTTCTGTGGCAATATTTTCATTTTTTTATGCATCCAATTTTAGTCCTTGAACAAATGGACATCAATTATTCCAACCATTAGCAGTAAAAAATGGACAACCATTTCTGGATCAGGAGAAAGACAGACTAATTATATTAATGTAGAGTAATTATATATATTTATGTTCAGCATCTTCACTGCAGTTCTGAGATAAAATTCTCTTCAGGAGGGAATTGGTGACGACAGAGAAGCATGCAGGTACTAGGTGATGTTCAGAAAATTCCATCTATCTGCATGTAGGAGAAGCTCCTGTTGGCGGATGCTGGTCAGATTTTTGTTGTGGTTGTCCAGAATCTGCACCAGGTGAGAACTGTTAGATCAGTTCTGTGAGCGTTCAGAGGGAGCCATTATAATTCTTATCTCTCATTGAACTCTTCATGTGAAAACAGAGTAGAGTCCTACACTCATGTTAGACATGTGGGAGGGACATTATTGCTAGAAGAAGAAGATATTTAGGTAGAGTCTTTGACCATTTATTGCTATGAGTTCTGGGATGGTTGTCACAAATTCCTACAGAATTTTGAGACTTCAGCTGCCAAATAATGTCCCCAAGCCTTTACAACCAAGGCAAAAGGGAAGATGTGACAACTTCAATCATTTCCTGAGTCTGTGGTGGGAATGTCTGCACTGAGCAGGACTTAGTTATGGTGTTAGCATGATAACAAGACCACCCTTGAAGGCAGTGTCTCAGAACAAGGGCACTGACTCAGACATCACTGTCCCAAGCTGTGGAGCTGCCAGGTTTGAGCACTAAGTGAGGGCAAAGGTGAGGGAGCTTTCCGATCCATCACACTGGGAGGTATATGCTGAGTTTTGGGTCAATCGATTAAGTCAGAGTATCTGGGAGAACAATTAGCTATGTCTAGACCACATGCCCTCCATTCTTTCTAGAGGAGAATCAGCCCCACCAGAACCCAGTGAGAGGAAAGAATAAGAGCTTCCATTTTTAGAGGGGATTTAAAGAAGAGATGTTGGGCAAACGAAACTATTAGAGATCCTTTCAAACCACCTTTCACTGTATGATCTTGGGCAGAGAATGTAATTTCTTTTTGTTCAAGATAAATGGCTGTCATAATTTCTCCTTCATAAGGTTGAAGATTAAGTGAGTTAGCATACATAAAAAACAAAGTACTGTGCTTGGCATGGAGTAAGCACTCAATAAATGTTAATTCTTTTGGTACTAAATAGATACCTGTATTTTAATCCCTTTTAGAGGTTTTGACATGCTAATTTGAAGCTTGGTTCTAATGTCTATAACTAGGTGTGATTTAAAGAGGCAATCACTGGAAGAAAAAAACTCTACCATACTGCCATATAAAATTCCTAATAATGCCAGAACGTCTATGTATCTTTTAGCATCCATGCTGCAGCAAAACCTGTGGCTACCCTCTTTCATTATGATACCTGTTGTCTGGCAACTTCTCCTCCAACTCTCTGTCTGTCCATCCATTCCTTCCTGAGGTAAATTTTTAGGTCAGTTTTGAAATGCCAGATACTGCACTAAGCACTGACAATAATTATGGTAGACCGTGAGGATGCCTTTTGGATTAGATATCCTGCTCGCACTCTCTAGGCTGAGGGAGAGGAAGAGGAAGAGGAAGGGTAGACACAGAGCCTTCCCTAACAGAAATTAGTAAAACTTTTCAATATATGCTTGCTACAATGCCTTTTTTTTGGAGGGGGAGAGGCACGGGGAGTGAGAAATCCAAACTTAGAGCACAGTGCAAAGGTTAATGGAATGATCTTGGATGCCTCTGCTTAGTAGAGAGAAATTCATTAAGGGAAAAAGGAGGCAGGAGTTCAAACTTCCCTGGACAACTTTTTAGGCGACGCAGGTCATCAAAATCATCTCTAAATAACTTTTTTTTTAATCTAAAAAGAGCAGTAGTGTCAATTAAATGTTGAATGGATATTTTAGTAAGCATTGTCTATGCTGCATTCTTTTACCGCTGTCGTGACTATTGATAATACCTTACTCTTTACTGTTGTGTAAAGTGCTTGATGCACTTTGTCTATTCTGAGCCTCATGATGGTTCCGTTAAGTAGACAAGGCAGAGTGTCCTACCCCTATGTGACAAGTTAGGAAACCTAGGTTCAGAGACCTTGAAGGTAACTGGTCAAGTATAGGGGACTAGGTATGGCAGGACCGGAATGTGTCACCACACTTGGGGGTCAAACTTTCACTCTATTTCCAGTCTATCATTATTGTACTTGGGATTGCACTGAAGAGGAGATATCAAGATGAGATGTAAGGCAGACATTTCCACAAATTACTAGACTTTTGACTATAAAGCTTTAACCTTGGTCCAGAATTGTACTTTGCCTTTATAGTACATTGTCTGTGGTGTCTACGAGTTATTTAGTGTTGATACCTTGATAAGGGCATGCCCTGGTATTGCATTCTTATAATCAGAAACGTCAGCCACCCTGGGAGGACTTAGTAAGGCATCACTCTCAGATCTGCATCCTGTGTTAAGGGCATGATGGAGCAGATTGCAGAATAGGTCTCTGGAGATTGTCAATCAGGGCTGAACGCTGGTAGCTCTTAAGATGTAAGATGGTATAGAACTTGAACGAGTATTTTACCTCTTGTTGCTATATGGGGAACTGGACATTCATATCTCTATCTTCTTCCTTTCCTCCCTCCCTCCTTCCCCTGTCCTCTCTCTCTCACACCTCTAACCAAATAGCTCACACTGTGTGCATATTACAAACAGGCTAAAGATTTTCACTCCTAACAAGAAGTAATGTGTACACTTGTCAGAATGAGTTAAATGATGGGGATGAATGGGATAATTATCTCAGAAAGTTTCATTTGAGAAGATGAGACAAGAGCTAGTTTTTGGCAATCATCTTGACAAGAGAGGAGTATAGAAATGCTTTCTTTCAAATATGTCTTCCCTAGTCTGTCGGAGTGCCAGGAATCCTCCCATCAGGCATTATTCTCTGAGTCTTAGAACTTTTTCCTCTCTAAAGGGCACTAGAAGTGAGTACTTCTAAGACAGCACTTCCAGACGGACAGTAATGGATGGTGCCTAAGTTTGCGGAAACAAGTAACAAAAATCATTGACTGAGGAAAGACATGGAGATTTCAGGACTCAAAGAAAAATTCTTCAAACTTCACTTTTTGTACCTGAAGGAGGGGCTAAGTCCTCAAGTAACTAGATGATAGCTTTTACTTTTCTTTTCTTTTATTCAATACATGTAGGATTTGTAAAAGTATATTGATACATTATGAGATCTGACTCAGTTCTATCAACCTACCTTCATCACTTTCCTGCTCAGAGAATTTAATGAGCACAGATTTAAAACACACACACACACTACACACACCACACATCTTCACAACACACATACACACATATCCTACAACCCATACATACACAATGAACACTGTACACACATACACCCCACACATACACATACATAAATACACTTTTCCCATCCACCATGTACATACATACTGCATATACCAAACACACCAAACACACACACCCCACACAACACACACTCCATATACACTTGTACTGCACACTCGTGTAGCCCATACACAACACACATATATAACACATGCCTCACATAAACATGCACATATACCCCACATACCACACACTCACGTACCTCACACATCAAACATACATATATGCATGTACATTAAGCCACCCCATATACTTACACATACCACACACACCAAACATACACACACTACACACATACACACATCCCACGTCAAACACACATACTTATGCTGCATACTACACACATGTACCTATATATGTATACAAACTATGCACACATATCACACATATCACACACACACTGAATACCACACATACACAACCCACACCACACATGTATACACACTGCACACAACCTCACACACACCCACATACATAGCCCACACACTAACTATACACACCCTCATGCATACTACATTCTCCTGCACCCTTCCCACACACACACCCCACACAGCACACACACACACACACACACACACACACACACTATACATACACTTATACTCAAAAAACACCATATTCCACACATATGTGCTGTACAGGACACGTAGAGACCACACATACACTGTACAGAAAAGAAGCCAGTACCTGTAATTCCTCTTCTCTGTCCTATCATTTCTTACTAACCATGCCGAGCCTCAGTTTCCTCCTTAAGGAACCAGGATAATTAGCATCTCCCTGTCTCCTCACAGCTCTGATGTGGGGCCCAGTAGCAGGTTTTGAGAACTACTTGAGCCTTCAGAGTTCTGTCAGATCAGTCCTTCCACAGACTCTGTGAGCTTGTTCAGGCAGCCCCACTCATGGCCCGGCCAAGTGTGGGCCAGCTCAGGCTCACTGCTTGGGCCCCTGGAAGGAGTGTGTCTTTTCAGTGAAGCTGTCAGCTGTGCATCTCTTATGATTGGGACAGATGTTTAGTTCCTCCTATTGCTGTGACCAGTAAGTCTCTGGTGAATAGGCCCTTTCAGCCTACGGATACTGACCCACATGCACTCACTGTGGATTATTCCATCCCATCCTCACATGGTGCATCTTACCACTCTCTCTGTGTTAAGCACAGGAGAGGGAACTGGGGCAGTAGCCACCATGTTAGTCTGCCTGGGCCTGAGAGAGTCCCGGAACACAGTGCTGTGAAACTGGGAGTTCCAGGCAAGCTCTGACAAGTGAGCCACCATCAAACAGGGCTCAGAGAGACTAGGTCACACTCCCAGGATCATACAGCCAGTAAAAGGTAGAAGTGGCTTTGAAGTTCCCAGGTCTTCCAGCTTCAGTTTCTTCTAATTAAATTCCCATTTGTCCTCCACAACCAGACTCAGCTTTTACATTACAATTTCCCACCTGGGGAAAATTTTCAAGGTTAATGATAATAAAATAAAAATTTAAATAAAAATATATCAGGATGAATGCTGCTGCTCATACTCATAAATTAACTATGTATTTCAGGACACCCTAATATATTTATCCAAACTATGAACCAAGCAAAAATAGGAAAAGAAAACTGTCCATGAAATGTAATATTTTATTAAAATACAAAACACGCAAATAGCAGATACAGGTGTCACATGCAGTCCTGACAAGATCCAAGGCATTAAACTATTTGAAGTTTATAACTGCTGAACACATGGAATGTGGTCATCAGACGAAGCGCAGAGAGGCATGCTATGATGAAAAGCACCTTGAAGTTATGCACATTAGCTGGAAGGAATCTGCTTTACTATCTGATTTAGAAACAAGCAGTCACCTCTGATCCCCTTATCTGTGGGGATTATGTCCCTAGACTCCCAGTGGATACCTGAATCCACAGATAGCATTGGACCCTATACAGGCTATGTTTTTTTTTTCTTGTACATTCACATCTGTGAACAAATTTAACTTATAAATTAGATATAGTAAGAAATTAGCAATAATTGCTACTAACAGAACAATTATAACAATATACTAAAATAGAGGCTCTGTATCAAAATTCCCCCTTCCCTTTTTTAAGAGAGGAGGAAGAAGTGTTTAAGGAAGAGAGAAGAGGAAAAAACATCTTCATTTACTTTGTTACTTTTCACCATGGGTGCTGGGTCTCAAACCCAGGTCCTTGAGCTTTGTGTGGTGCCCAAGTCAGTATCTCAAGCTCCTGAGACATAACTGCACACTTCAAAATGTCTTACTGTACAAAGTTGTTTTCGGACCTTGATTGAAGGTATATCACTAAAAAAAAATACCATTTTTTACCCCTAAGTGAATCAAACTTCAAATTCATTTCAACTTTATTTAATAAGTGTGTATTCAGTGTAGGGAAGGGAAATTTGACAGTTTGATTCTATGACCTACCTCAAAACTTTATTATAGATCATAAGTTTCCACCATTAAAGTCAATTAAAACAAAACAAAACAAAATCAGATAGGTGAGTTATTATCTACAACAGAAAGCTTTAACACAGCTGCTCAGACTATTCAAGTTGTGATGAATGAAAGAATAATACATTAGGAAATAAAATTGCAATAATGCTAAGATAAATACCCCCCCAAATCCATTCTTTTCCAATTTTCAGCCTTGCTTCCAACTGAAGAATCCAACTGAGAGAACTTATTGACTGAATTACTAAACAGTGAAAGCTTTTGAACTTTGCATTTCTTAGGTACAGTTATCTAACTCCACTTAAGTCGCAAAACTTGGGGAGAACTTTTGTCCAGCGTTGTTTTCAAGTCAATATGCAGCAAGTTACATAATCAAGAACTTAATCACAGCCTGTAATCACCCACAGAAACGCCAACATTAAGAACTGACAGACCCAAAACTTGGAAGTGAAATTCACAAGTGAAGAGAGACTGCATATATTTGCACAAAGAAAAACAATTTACATTTCTGTGAACTATAGAATGAGTCATTCCATATTTATACACTCATGATTACCAATGGGTTGCATATTGCAATCTAATAGTCTGATTACTCCCAAATCAATCCCTTTTTTCTCTCTATGGAGGAAAATGAGATATAAGTTCATGTATGCATATTCTGCATAGACATCTCAGCACATCTGTCTTAAAGTGTCTCTGAAAGTATAGTTTGAGGATTTCCTACTTCAGAATCATCAGGGTTGTATTAAAATGTAGATCCATAGGCCCTGCACAGAGCAGAGGTTCAAAAATTCAACTATATAGAATTTAACCCCAATGTGATCTTGATGCTCTTTAACTGGGGTATCTGAAAGCAGGTCCTTTTCCCCATCAGGTCACCCATAGTGACCCAGTGACAGAACTGAATCCTGGAAGAGTGCTTTTACATTCTGGATCCTGGAGAGGATGACCTTCCTAACCTAGGTTGAATGCATGAGGCGAAAGAGCATCTGACAAGAAGATTCCCATACCCTAAATCTTCTATTGACAAAATGTCTTCACCATTATCATAATTGTCTAGGGAAAGTATGAGACTTGCTTGACATATTCTGTAAGTTATAATTAAATATTCATACAGCAAAAATCCACATGAATTTCTCTGTTGTACATGACTTGTGTGCAGAAGTTATAATATAGAATACAAAGAGCATTTTTGAGGTGAATTTATTTGTATATTTTCAGAAATATTTTAATTGAAGTAACGTGGTTTTCATTACATAAGTTCCAGGCATGCATCAGCAAATGTAAATATCTTTATGTGCTACAATAAATTCACCTCTAAAAGTTCATTCTATCCTTCACTTATCACTGTTTTACTCCATTTGCTGGCCTCTTCCCCTTGTACTTCTTAAATTGTTGATCTTATTGACAGTGAAATCCTATATACTTTGCTGTGAATATATCTTCTTCATATATACTCTTGAGTTGGAATTCTTCATGCTTACACCTCTCCAGAGGTCTCATGTTTGAAGGCGTTGAGGTCATATATATATATATATATATATATATATATATATATATATATATATATATATAAGATGTTTCACCTACTGAGAACACGCTTCACTCCCAAAGCACATTCCTCTCCTGACTTCTATCAAAACTGCTCAACACACGTGATCCAGTAGTCTTCTCTTGCATTTTTCTTCTTCCCAGCATCCTGGCTGAAGTCTTTCTGGTAAGTTTTCCCATCCTTCCTCCTTGCCACTTTCTCTGTAAATCAGCTTTGGAGGCCCTCCACTTATAGATACAGGTTTCTGTATATGCTTCAGTGCATTGATATTTGTTTAGTGTCCCCATGGACCTTAGTATCTCAAAGGATGGAGGTGTGTGCTACCTCCTTGATAATGCTTAATGATGCCCAGCTCAACATTCTGTACAATTAGCTCAGAGCCTCTGTGTGCAAAGCAGGGGCTCCATCAGTGTTGCCAGGGACTGGCCTGATGACGGCTATTCTTCCTCCACCTTATGACACATAGAATAGACTTGCTTCTTGCCACTCATGGAATTAAACTCAATTTCCTCAAGTGTTAATTTTATAAAACCAGGAGAGCCAAGCTAATGTGAGCACATCACTGTGAGTTAGCCTCGTAGCTCACTACAGCTAGACTCATGCAGACTTTTCTTTTTCCCTCATAGGCTATTTTTCAAAACCCTCAGTAAATACATTTAATAATCGGTAGATTAACATACAAAACTAGTCTTAACTAAATTTGAACTCAATCTTTATTTGAGACTGTGATGGCTAATATTGACTGTGGCGTAGAATTATGAGAAGCTATTGAATAGTCAGTTCCAGAGGAGCCCAGATCTGTTTTTTAAAACCAGTTATTGATTTCTGCAAATAGGCTTTCCTTGAGGCTCCAGTGGATCCTGGTTTTTAGGTGAAGTATGGTAAGGTGATGGATAGACAGGGCGAGTGCATTTTCCCTTTGCTCATCTACATTCTTATTAATAATACTATCTTTCATTTATAACTTCCTTCATGCCCAGCATTGTGAAGCACTTTGCAGATGTAATAATGTCGTATGGGAAAATCCATCACCTCGCCCAGAGGCAAATGCAGCCGTTGTCTAGATACACAGTTGGACTGAGCTGCAGCTCTGGACACCAAGAGGAAGTCAGTGGTCAGTCAAAGCGATTTTAAGAAGACAGTAACCGGTGCTGAGATTGGAGTGGGGTGAGCCCTTTGACCCACCCAGTTTGGTGAAGGGCTCGGCAGTCGGGACTGGTATGTACTCTCCAACCTCTGTATGTAGTCTGTGTGGCAAAGGAGAAGGTTCTCTTAAAGACATAATCTACCTAAGTACAATGTCTAAATCATCACGTTTCCTACCACCCCCAAGTCTACTGGGATATAATGAGTGTATGAATCCATGTTCACCCTCCATTCACTGGGAAGCTTGGGCAGTAATATCATTTAATGTGGTGCTGTAATGAGTCCAGATTTGTAAGCATTTCCTCCTCAAAGCTTTTATTTTCCATCTCATTTTCAAAAGACAAAGATGGTGGAACAACTGTCTTGGTTTAGTGGTAAACCTCAAAGAGGAGGTTTAGGTTAGATTAAGTCAGTTGGTCTCTTATTCATTGTGGAAACTTGAACAAGTATCTTAAGCTCTATGTCTCAGTTACCACCTCTGTAGACTAACATAAAAGACTGTCTCCTGAGCTATTTGAAGACTGAATGAGATAGTCTATGTTCTATGTAAGGAATTATCTTAATACCTGCCACAAAGTAAACACAAAATGTCAGGCTTACTATTATTATTCCACAGAAAAATCAAGACCTCATCCCCAAATTGGAGGTTTATATATGTACCCTTTTGTTTCATTGTATCTAGAATTTTCCTCCATCTTGGTGGCTAATACATCATAAATATTAAGAATACCTTGGATGGTTAAAAAGCAAAATAAGAAAACAGAGAAAAGGCAAGAATGGGAAAGGATGTAAGTTCCTTCTTTAAGTTTCCCTTCACAAGAGTCTGCCATCATGATTAATAGGGGATTTCTTTTGAGCATTTATTATAAGAAGTAATTTTCTCTGAGCATTTGGGCATCTCCTGGAATTCACCTTCTCCAGGAAAACTTGCCATCTCTAACAGCAAGAAAATTGCTGACCCCTTTCAGCCCATATCAGGAGGTCATGGGGGCACTGAGTCTCTCAGGTTCAACTGCATATTAGTAATGCAGGTTCTTCCCACTTCCAAGCAATCCAAAGACTGAACCCTTGTAGGTGTTAGTACCTCTCTCATTTATTACTTAGTTTAATGGTTTTACTGCACTATGATTTGGCCTATCTATATATATTCTGATGGCTGCAAGTGCTTAGAAAGCAGACCGTTGAAGAGTAAGCATTTGGTTACTTTGTTCTCTAACACGGTCACTGTACAGTGGCGTGTCACAGGCAAGTGGATGCTTACACAACCCCTGATGGCAATGATTTAGAGTGTGCTCTTCTGTGCATGCATTAGGCGCAGATTATGCTCAACCAGCTCAATAGAGGCTGTGTGAGCAAGATACTAGCTTAATTACCTCTCTTAATGATGGATAAGGATCAAAGGATGGGTGAGCTGGAATGCTGAGTGGCACCAGCTGCCACTTCCTATTTCTTTAGTGTCCTGAGTCTTGTCCATAACCAGCAAGATTAGAAATGACATCCACTTATCACCACTTTTTCTCCAAGGACATTTGGCTCATCCCTTTAATGAGCAAGAATCTCTCCCTCTTGTATTCATCCAAAGGAGAAAGTTCTGTACTCCTGCCCAGGGCATCATCTTCTCTCCAGCTGAGCTGCAGAAATCTAATTGCTGTTGAGAAAATCTCACCTACTACTGAGCTGACCACACAAGACAATTGAGTCCTCTTCTTAAAATAGGATGCATTTGAGTAATACTTGACTGTTCAACCAATCTTCTTGAATAGAGGTGTATAGTGAGGCGTCTCTTGGGAGTTTCCATTTGTCCTTTGTTGTGTTAATAATGACAGTTTCTTTCCACTCTGGAGATAAAATTATTTCTAATAAAATGTTCTTTTCTAAAAATTTGGGGAAAATGTTTCAGCATCATAATTTAATTACCCAGAATATCTATTGTATTCATTAATTTTTTTGGAAGGTATCATCTTGCTAGATGGTTAGTCCTTTGAGGACCAAGTATTCTCATAACCTAAGGTCTGATTCATGATAGGTACTTGATAAATATTTGTTAAATGACTGTAAAAATTAGGTAAAGAGTGAGTGAGCTCTACAACAGGGATAGGAATGAATGCATCAATGAATGAAAAAGGATGTGTTTGTTTCTTAGGCTAACTGTCCTTTGATGTCATATGTATAACAGGCATAAACAAATTATAAGAGGAGTTATATATGACAAGAGGAGGGGGAGTGTTGGTCAGAAAAGGATTAAACTTCACTCTTTGCTGATGTCACTAATGCAAGATTTTCCAAAAGACGTAGAGGAAAAAATAAAAAAATAGAAAGGAAACATCTTCATGGAATTTGTTGAAATTGGTGTGCAAGGACTCAACTCTTAAATACTTGCTTCTCCGAACTATAAGGCCTTTTTTTTCTGGTTGAAGATTTTTTTCTCATCCCTTCAGTTCAGAAAATTACTATCTAGAATCCCCAAATGCTATCTATGGGCTTTAGAAGTTGGTCATTTTTATCCCTCTAGGACACCACCCTTTGGCCACTGCCCTAACCCTCATCTCTTAGGAAAGGAAAGACTGAGAAAGAACCCCAGCTGCTTGCTTCTGTGCAGGCATCTCCAGGAAGATGGCAGTGTTACTTAGTGCTACAGGCTACCACACCCCAGCCCTCAGGGTACACTGGGCTCCTTCCAGGAGACTTTCAATATGGGAAACTTCTTGAAGGAGACATGAAGAATAGGAACAACTTGGGTCAGAGCAGTCAACCATTTTTGTTTGCTTGTTTTCTTTTCTCTTTCTATTACTTTGCTTACATGTTGCATACTTTTTAAGGTACTGAATTCACCCCTGTCTTTGTAAATTGCACACCAGACCTTCCTCCATTGTTCCAGTACTGTTTATGGTCACCATCTTGTTCCTCCCTCTCCTTCAACCTTCTGGAAGTCACAGTCTTGTGTGTCCTATGACTTTTGTTGAGATTTGTGTTTTCTTTGTTTCTTTATATTCCATTTATGAATGAAACCATCTTGTGCTTCTCTTATTTTTCTGACTTTTTTCACTTAGCAGTTTTTCACCTTCAGTTCCATCCAGGTTGTCACCAATGAGTTTATGCGGGCTTGTCTAAGAGCCAGGCACTGAGTGTTTGTGGGTGAGAGGATGGGAAGAGGGTGGAAAAGAAAGGAAAATACAGCTAAAACTCAAAACAGAGGGCAATTGGCAATCCTTTCTTTTCAACCCAAGGGAGGCCACACTTCTGGCTGGGCTCATTGATATGGACAGGCCATTTTTGCAACTGTCTTTCTATGTATATTTATGTAGAACATCCAGCAGTCCTGCAAGAAGCTATGCTTGTTATGTTGACTGATTATAGGCGAATGCCTCTGTTACAATGGCAGCAGCCACTCATTAGTTCCTGGGAGCCAGACAGAAACCATCAGCTCATTCAGACCACATCCACCCCTCGAGGTGAATATTCAACAGGAATTGATCTCCTTAATGAGAACGCATCCCGTGCTACTTCGATTAGCAGCCGTGGAATTTTAAATAGTTAATTATGATAGAGGGCTTAGCATGTGCACATGTGTGCCCTGGGGAGCGTGCATTCATGTGAGAAGGTTGACAGGAGGGATGGTGACTGGATGCTCAGCTGGGCCTGGGGCTTCGAAGTACATCCAGGTTCAGTGATGACAGACAGCAGCACTGAGTGTGGTGCTTGGAACAGGAGTGACCCTGATGTCAGGGAAGTGCTGGCTCATAGGGGTGCCCACAGATTCCCTACACTCTGTCCAGATGGAGAAGACAAATGCTCACTGTGGTCTAGGAGAGCAGATCTGCCTCCTCAAAACAAAATAGGCTCCTTTTTTTCAAAATCTTGGCTGAAATACCTCCTTCCCCAAACTCAATGAACATGATTAAGAATAAGCTGGAATGGACAAGAAGACACGATAATTGACTGTGGCCTTTCTGCCTGGCAGCTGCACTTAATTAACCTTTAGATTCAAATATCAAGTGGAGTTTGCATGGCGAGTCCTGGGGAAAGAGCCACTGGACCACACATAACTGCTCACTGTGTGGCTAGTTCAGGGGGCACCTTGGGGCTGAGACAAACCCCAACTCTCCATCCCCATATCCACCCAAACATTATTCAGATACTTTGAATTCCCTCTCAGATCCTCAAGGACACAAGTTATAAGCTGTAGGGTGCAGCTCAGGTCTGCCTGACAGCACTTGGTATCTTCTTAGCCGGGTCTTTCAAGAGAAAGTCAAAGACATAACTCAGTCCAGACACGAGTGTCCAGGAACCATGAGTGTGCTGGTCCTGCTCTGGTCTTTGGTCTTGCCAGCCTGTAGACATCTCAGTCACTCACAGTAAAATCACCTTTGAAAACAGAGCCCCACAAGTGTGAGAACTGGAGGTGATCACAGGCTCAGGGCCTCCCTTCCACCCATTCCACAAGTAGAAGGGACAGACATAGGGGGTTCTCAGTGCTGTCCTGTAGTCTTGAGGAGCTGGATACTGTTCTGGTTTTGTCTGCCCTCACTGAAGGACTGACCCTGGGGAAGTCACGTCAGCTGTACTGACCTTTGAGGCATTGTTGCTGGGGGATGACACAGAGTGTGGCTTGAGGAATCCCAGTTATAGAGATGAATCGTGTCCTGGAGGCTTCTGTTTTTTGGGATCAGGCAGAGGTGCCCACGATGCAAAGCCCCTTGAAAACCTTTGCTGCCTCAGGCCCTGAGAATAGCAGCAGCATGCTGGATGGCCTGCCCCTGAGTGCAGTTTAGAGCATGCACACAGCTCTTTTCCTCTCTTACTGGGAACCTGAACTTAAAAGTGGGCCAAGATGCTCTAGAAATGAGCATGTCTGAATTAGTGTGGATTTGGAGTTTGGGGGTCATGTACCTCTCCTGCCCTGGCTGACACATTTCTAACAAGAGGGAGGAAAAGGGAGAGAGGGAGGAAGGGACAGAGGGAGAGAGGGACAAGAAAGAAACAATAAGGCAAAAAAAAAAAAGGAATAAAGAGAAATAATATACTACAATATATTATATATGTATATATATGTACACATTTTTTTCTCTTAGACCCTGCACCCATTTTTTTCATTTCAAAAGTTTCTCCATTCCCTCCACATCTTAATAATAGACCCAGTCCTTCTCCTCCAGATAACAGGTAAATTTTCAATTCCTTTGCATATTTTTTCAAAAAACAAAAATAACAACCCTTGCATTTAGACTCTTATATGAGAGGAATGACTTTTAACCAAAGGGAAATTGCAACAGTCACAACCAGAAAGGTGGTTCAGCACCCAGCCAGCCGCTCGCAGGCTCTGCCCTCTTGGCCACTGTAGTCCAGGAGCCTCTTCTCTCCCTCGCTTCGGATCAGTTTCAGAGATTCTATAAAACCACAGACTATCCTGCAAAATGACTCCTGGTCAGTCAGTCATTGTTCACTCTAAGTTAAGTTGCACATCATTATTCTTCCAATTGCTAGCAAGGAGTGAGTGTGCTGGGATACTCTATCTACTAGAATTTGGGTATAAAGGAATCTTGGCCATCTTTGCCCATCTGTACATTGGCTGGTGTCACAAATAAGCTTTACAGACAAAAAGTATCATCTAAAGAGGAGGAGAAGAAGCCAGAGTAGTTCTGGAGTTTATACTATTTAAGGATCAGCTAGGAAGTCCGTTAAAAATGTATATTACAAAGGCACCACCCTCAGGGATTCTGATTGATTAAACCTGAAGTGGGGCTCAGTTTTCTGCACTTTAACAGATATCCGGTGACTTTTTTGGTCAGTGGTGCCCAGGCTTCACTTAGACAAACATGAGTATAAGATAATAATGTGTCCCTAACTATTTTTCTTTTCTAAGGAAATTTCTCCAACATCTCTTTGGACCAAGAGCATGGGGCATGGTATAAAGGAACAAGTGAATTGTGCTTTCTTTGCAGAATGCCACAATGTTTATGATTGTATGTGAGAATATGTGTGTATGCACATGTGTGTGAGTGGGAAGTTCTGGGAAAAGTTTTAGAGAACATGCTTTTTGTCTCTTCTCACTCTTCTTTTTATCCACTAGGGTTACTCTAAAATGGCCTCCTAAAATGTATCATCCTAATTCCAGGAACCTGTGAAAATGATAAGCTATCATTCCATGATGACGTTTATGTGATGTGGTGTGAGGTGATGTGACACAGTTGACCCTAAGATAGGAAGAGTATCCTGGGCTATCATATATCCAAGCACTGTGATCACAGCAACCCTTAAACACAGAGAATTTTCTCTAGCTGATCACAGAAAATGTCAGAGAGATTTGAAGGACTGGGGAAAATAATAAACTGTTCTTGATTTTAAAGAAGGAAGTGTCATGTGCCAAGGAATGCAAGTGATCCTTTAGAACTGGGAGACAGCAAGAAAGTCACGATCTTAGTCCTACAACCGTAAGGAATTGTTTTCAGCTAGCACCTAAATGAGTTTACAAGAAGATTTTGTGCTGAATTCTCCAGATAAGGCCCAGGCTGGCCAGCAACCTGATTTCAACTTTTTGAGACTTTAAACAGAGAAACTGGTCAAGCCCATCTGGACTTCTGACCCACATGGCTCTGAGGTGACAATTTTAAGTCATTAAAATTTTGGATATTTGTTACACAGCAACTGAAAGCTACCACACTTAAGGAATATCAAGTGAAGAAAATATAGCTTTAGGCAGTAGTCAGTGGAGAGATTTTCACCTCATCCCAAAGTAGGCAGACAATATCTTTTGTGATAGAGAACACTAGAAGTTGGTAAGCATAAAGATCACTAGTCAGATTTGTGTTTTTCTGTTTGGAATTCAGGAATACAGAATTAGATTAACTGCAATGATGAGTTTATGCCACACTTTTGCAACTATTAAGTGTATGGATGTTCTCCCATCTATCCTCCTTCCTTCCTACACTCCTTCCTAATAAAATGCTTACTTTTGAGATTTCTTTTTGTTTCTTTTCTTTCCTTTTTTTTTTTTTTTTTTTTTTAGGAGGAAGTTTGGATGCAGGAATCAAGCAGGCAGGCAACAAGAGAGAGGAGGAAGAAGCATTTCATTTATTTTAGTTAGTTGTTCATCTTGGTTGGTCCCCCTGACTCTGGGATGTGAACCCGGGTCCTGGAGCTGTACATGGACTGCACTCTTGGTCAGAGGTAGCAGTCTTAACCACTACTCTACGGGCATGGTATAAATTGCTTACGTATGAACATTCTGTTCAATACAGAAACAAGAATACTGACAACTTCTATCTGTGTGCATCCTCCCCTATCCTCCTATCTCCAGGCTATTAATTAATTGATAACTCTATCAGTATTTTCCCAACATACCTGGTTTTCTCATATTTTTACACATCACTTGACTGTACGTTTTTAACTTAGTATTCAGAAGAGTGCACCATACTGTTCGTACTTGTATGGACACTGCTTTGCTGAGTTTCATCCTATATGTTGTCCAGAGCCAAACTTCATTCATTTTGATGTCTCTTTAAACAGAGTACATACACTGAAGCAAACTGATTCATTCTTCTCTTCTTCTAGGTCTCCATATTTGGGAGGTTTGTAAGAGTTCTCTTATATAAAAAATATGGCATCAGAACTGGAGCAGATGTGGTTTGGAGAAGAGAAATTAGGCTAAAAGCATACAGACTGATTCTTACCAATGCTAAAAATGGGAATATATAGGAAATAGGTTTGTTGAACTCAGATTAAAATCATATGCTTTATGCCTTCCCACTGGGTCTCAGCTGTCCTGACAAAAGGAGCCTCACTTAGCTGAGTCTTGTGATCCAAGCTGAGCAGAGTAGGTATATCAGGTATGAGTGAAATATGTGCCTCACAGTAGAAAAGCAATAGATCCTTTTCTGTCTGCAAACACACATGTGGCACAGCTCTCTGGGCTCTGCAGGCAGACAGATGATGATGCTGGCTAGCATGAGGCCTTCAGAGTTGCCCCACCCTCTCTTCAATGGGAAAGGGGTCTATGATCCTATGCTGAGGTAGAGAAGCAACAGGCAGGACAAACTTGCAGCCTAATTGGAATTGGAATTGAATGTAGTGATGTTTTTCTGACACTTGTCCTGGACTAATTCATCACCCACTGCAGAGATGAAGACCTGGCAGTCCCAGGAGGACACAGGCTCATCATCACAGGTCATCCTAAGCAATACTGAACAGCTCTGATGATGTACCGTTAGTGGATTTTAAGGTGGTAGAAAAAGGGGCATTACCTGTTATTGTTTTCAAAAAATATTTTACAGAGCACGGTGGGAAAAGAAAGTTTTTTTTGATTTTTAATTTTTATTAGAAATTGCCCTTACATTTAATTCTTTCTGTCAAGTAAATTATTATGTATATTTTAAGTAGTTATCTTTATCATCCTAAAATACTTCATCTTCGAAGAATGTGTTTAAATAAACCTTTGTTAAAATGTTTAAATATGACGTGCTGTACTGAACTTTATTTCATGAAATTTGGCCTTCTGTGGGACTGGCAATAAATTAGATGTATGCATCATTTTAACTAGTTTTTCCTAGTTTATTGCATTATTTTAAACATTTCATTTTTGAGATATTGGCCCCTATCCAAGAAGTGATTTAGGTAATGCAAAAGGAGGAAGTTCTGGTATATTTTTAAATCCAAGTGAAGTTTTGTCTTTCTATAATGAATAGCTTTTTCTTTGCACAGCAGAGCCTACATGGTACAGGGAAGCTAAGTAGGCTTCTCTGGGAAAAGTGGTTCTAGTATCAGTTCTACTAGTAAGTAACGCCATATACAAAGAGCCAGTAACCTACCCTCTCTCTGCAGTTCCCTTGTTGTAGGTGGGAGGTAGATTAAATAATGCTGGTGAATTCCCAGTAGCCCATGTCAGATGCGGACAAACATCCAAGTGATAAGAAGTGAGTCTTCTGAGAGTCCTGGTCAGAGTGTTAAAATAGAATGTTTCAGAAAGCACGACAGCAAACCTGATTAGAGGACCTCTCAATTCTACCCTTGCTTTAATCTAACTGATTTAAACTGAACTGAGTTTCTGCTATGTGCAACAAAAACTACTATTAGTAAAGAGAAAACTCTTCCATGAGGAATGTTTATATTGAATTGTCTCACAGTCGATTTGAATTCAGCAAAGGATTTATATTTTCCCTCTGTTTTCCAACCCGCATGTTACAGGTTTCAGTAGTAGTTTGGGGTCCAGAAGTCAAGCAGCAGGTTGTGTTTGATGCTGTGGACCTTGGATGAACACAAATAATTATTGCTTTTACCTAAGACCTGTGTTTTCTATCCTTGCTATTACTGACATTCGGATCTGGAGAATTATTTTCCTTTTTGTTGATATAATACTGGTTTACAACACTACGAAAGTAGTTCAGGTGCAGTTTCACCCTTGACAACAATATATGTCCACTAGGAAATGACCAGTGACCATTTACCACCAACCACTTGGCTCCCTCAATTCCACACACCCACTTTTTCTTTCCCGCTGGTAAATACCTGCTGTTAAGGATTTGTTTCTGTTTGCTTCATTTGCTTTTCTTTATATATTCCACATATGAGTGAAATCATATGGCAGTTGTCTTTCTCCTTATAATTTATTTCATTAATATAATCCACTAAGAGCCATCCATATTGTCACACATGGTAAGATTTCATCATTTTCCCCATTGTGAGTGAGAGTGTGTGTGTTTGTGTATGTGTGTGTGTGTGTGTGTGTCTAGTAAAGAGTGCTTCGGTGAATATAGTGGTGCGCATACCTTTTTGAATTAATGTTTTCATATTTTTTATAGAAGTTGAATTACTAGATCAAATAGTAGTTTTGTTTTTATTTTTTGTGTAACCTTTATGGTTATCCATAGCCAGTGCATCAACTGGATAATTCTTTGTTGTGGAGGGCTGTCCTGTATATTGTAAGATTTTTAACAACATGCCTAAGCTCTACCCACAAATGTGAGAAAAATGATGCACCACTTCTGTTGTTATGACAACAAAAATGTCTGCAGATATTGGCCCAAATCCCTTGTTGGTAAAAATGTCTTCCAGTAGAGAAATATGTATCTGGACTAGTACTCAGCAAAACCTGGGGTTCAAATCCAGTCAGCCACTGTTTGGTAAACAAATGCTTATTGGCACAGAGTCATGCCTATTTGTTCATATATTACCTGCAATTGCTGTTATACTACAATAGCACAGTTGAGTAGCTGTAGCAGAGACCCTACCACCCACAAACACTAAAACATAAGCTATCCAGCCCTTTTCCCCTAAGCTTCTAAGTCCCTGCTCAAGACCAACACAAACAATATGGCAAGTGTTATCCCTACCTGTCATGAATAAATTATAGTTCCTTGGAAGAGAGGGAATGATGCAGAGGATGAAGGTGAACGATGGAGCCACGAGATCTAAACAATAGTAGCATCCACAATGATGCCAACAACACAGTAATCTTGTATTATACTCAATCAACTTTTCTAGAAGCTGTCAAGGCATGCTGTTTTATCTGACTTTTCAATAACCTTGTAAGACATGCAGAAGAAGTAATACTAGCCCCATTTTACAGAGGAGCACAATGGGCTAAGAATGATTGAATGACTCTGTTATTGCATTATATACTGAGATCCTCTGGTTGTCCAAAGTCTTTCTGCTTAATCTCAGAATCATGGCTATGGAAGGAACTTTAGAAATAATTTATTCAAACTTCCTATCGAATACAGGAGCCCTATTATAATAATATCTCTGGAGAGACAGGGAGATTACTAGTCACTAAATGTTTAAATAACCTAAATTTTTAGACAGTTTCCCCTTAAGTTAACACTAGTCATGACTTCTGGAGTTTTACAGTGTGTTTTCTTCAAGCAGAATCACAGAGGCCCAGGTACCCAAAAGGCCATGGACTCCAATTATCCACATAAAACATGAATCCACACCAGCAGGTATTATTCAAGCTGCAGTCTCAGTCCCTCTATTCACTGGTAATAGTGCTCACTTATCCCACAACAGTAGACACTGTTGTTGCAGAGCTGTGATTTTAAGAATCCTCCTCTTTCTATTAAGTTGAGATCAGTTTCCCTACACCTGCTGCTTCTGACCATCATTCTACCACTTAAAATCAACAGAGATGCAAATTGTGCCTCCCTTATTAATTTAGCAATAGACTCTCTACTAAATGTTCTTGTCTTCGTATTTTCCCTGCTAGGTTCTTATTTCCTTTAACAACATGGTTTCAAGACCTCTTGTCATGTTTGGCTGTGCTTCTCTGAACACAGCCTGACACACTTTATCTACACCTTTCTATTTTTTTTTCCCAGATAATGCACTTCCCATCATGTTTCCTAAGTCTGCATTAACTTTTTTTTAAAGCTGATTCATGATGTGAACTTGTTATGAACTTATACTCAACTACATTCCCTGTGGATTCTTACAAATACTGCGACTTAGCTGCATGTTTCTCATCTTCTATTTTACAGTTGTTTCGGGATCTGATGGCATAGCTTTCCATTTCCCTCTCTTTAACGTCAACTTGGTAAAATCAGACCATAATTCTAGTCTCTTGAGAAATTTGTGGATCTAGTTTCTTTCTTCCAATTTATTTACTATTCTATCTGGCTTCATGCCGTCCATAAATTGTGACAGGTATGCATTTTTTAATCTGTATTCAATACTTAGATGAAAGCATTGAATAGACAAGGGTTAGAGACAAAATCATCACTGAAGACCTCCTTCCAGAATGCCAGTAATTTATTAAGGAGACACTATTGGTCATAGTTATTAAATTAAGAACAGATTCACTCCATTAAGTCATGATCCAGTCCATATTTCTTTATTGTGTTACAAGTATACTCTAATAGCATGTTAACTATCTGAAGACTCTTCCACCTCTTACAAGTCAGCTGATACTTTCCAGCTGTCCCCTGATGTCCCTTCATCTGTTCATTTGTTTATTCACACATTCCCTTCATTTTTCAAGTAGCAATGGTATCAGACACTCCACAAGGTGCTGGAGCTACAAATGTTTGACACACAGGCAGCCCCTGCAGATTACCCTAGTAAGAGGAGAGTCATGAGGAATGCGGTGAGGGACCAAGTTTCCCCAGAAACTCAGAGGAGGGACTACATTGAAGCTGTGGAGAGTTGATTCCACCAAGACGGTAATTCAATCAATCTTAAGGAGCAGAAAGCCCTATTCCATGTTGAAAGGTTGAAAATACAATTGAGACAAATACACAAAGGCACAGAAATAGGAGCAAGTCACCTGTGCAGCAATTTGGTTTGAATTACAGAGATTTGTAAGAACTGATGCAGGCTAGGGTGAGTAGAGACCCCTTGATGAGACATTGGGTCTGTCCAGAAAGAATCTGTGGAGAGACAGCTGTCTGGTCAAGGTCACACAGCAAGCTGATTAAAAGAAGTAACGGTGAGTTTAAGCTCACTCCTGATGGGGAAAGCTACATCAAGGGAATACACATGTGTGTACCGCATGTGCTGCCTGCATCTCATACACAGGCAAAATGGGTTCTTGTATGTATCAGTGGGTGGGGCTCCTCCCTTCGTGGGTGTGTCCAGAAGGCTAGAGCACTCATGAGAGCTGTTAATATTTTCTAGAATAAAACAATGGGAGAAGCTAGGAGTGTGTCCCATACCTAGATTGCTAAGGTGGGGGTCCTTCTCTTAACAGTTTTCACTCATTTATTTATCTGTCTGCCTGCTGAATAGACTTTAAGTTACGCTGTTCCTGTACCAATTACTATTCCTCAAAGAACTGAATTTCCCATCTTTCAGCATTCTGACTATCCTCTTCTGAGTTCCTCCTGATGCTGGCATCTAACACGGCACACAGTACTTCATGCGGTCCATCTGGCGCCAAGCAGGGTGGAGCCCCCCCGCCCCCCGCCCCTGAGTCTGGATACTATTCGGCTGAATTCAAGCTGGGATTATTAAATTGGGTTCATGAATCTTATAAAAATATAGTTGATTTTAGGAACTTAATATCAACTTATTATGTTTGGACAGAGTATGATTTGATTATTTCTCACATTAGCCAGCTCTTCCAAATATATCATTGCATTTTTGACGTGTACAATTTTTTTGTCTGTTTACTTGCAACATTTGAACTTTGGGGAGATCAGGGATTGTGTCTCTATATGGTAGACACAATATGCATTTTTATCTTGAAAGGATTAGAGATACATAAATGTAATCAAAGTCATTAAATAGGACAGTGTCAAAGATTGCTTTTAATTCCAGTGGTAACTTTGACACACTCTGGTTAAACAATTGAAAATTTTGATATAGATGTCAAAATTGCCATCAATCCATGTCAGCAAGTAATCCATAGTAATGTCTTTAGCAAAGTGGAAAATGTACCTCATCCTCTTGCTGTGACTCCTTAATCAGGTGTGTTTATGAACAGATAATTCACATTACCAGATATTTTCAGAAGGGTCCTGTGGAAGTAGATTATCAGAATTTTGTGTAGGAAGCTTATTTAAGAGCACTCTTGGAAATAATAGCTGTAACAAGGAACGGGATCTGATTGGCTAAGGGAAGGGTGACACTGTTTCTCTCTTACTGGAGACCTCAATCCTGCAGGGGACTCTGGAGTTGAAATGACCTTGTTGATGGCTATTTAACATTGCCCCCAAATGAGGGAAAGGTGACAAGTTATTTTAGCCACACACATCTCAGGCTCACCTCTTGTAGGCCACCACTTGAATTGAGGAGAGCTCAGGTGAAGAAAGTGCCCTCAGAGGAGGGGCCCCTGTACCTCCTAGGGTGCTTCCCAGAGATACAACCAGCTGATTGTCACCTTCCATAGCCAGTACTTCCAGTATCTGATGAAATGAAACTCTCTGTCCTGAAGAATGTCTGGGAATCTACCACCCCCAGAAAAACAACTTAGAAAAGGTGTATCTTTAGTCCAGCTTTGGATCCTTTAAAAAATTTTTCCCCAATATTTATGGTAATTGATTTTTGTCAAGTAATTTCCATTTCCATTTTAATTATTTAACAGTCAGCAAGTGTGTCTGGTGACCAATGTCAACTCCTTATGGGGCCCCACTCTCCTGCTAGTCCTCACAAATGACTCACCTATGTTCTGACTTTAATTCTGTGACCACTGGGATGGCCCACAGATTCTTTGGTCACTGATATGTTTTTGAGTCATCTCTCTGCCAAGAGAAGGGAAAATTAAGAACTTAAGGTGTGAATACTTCGGAGAATGAGAGAGCTTGCAGCCATACCATAGGATACTCTTGAAGTGGCTGCAAACATGATATCCTCATGAGCATGAATGTATGTGGACATGTGTCTGCTCTTATGGAATTCTCTTCATTTCTAAAAAGATAAGAAACAAACACGCATACAACTACCATAGCTCCTAAGTACAGGACAATGCGTGCAAGGAAAACAGAAAACATTTTCCCCAGAATCCTTCCTTTGTGAATAGAATTGCCATCTGTGTACCAATTTTTAAAAAGCTGAAAGAAGTTCTGGCCCCAGGAAGACCTGAGACACGTACTAAGCTATTCAAAATGCCTCTGCCTGACATCTTTGCCCAGGCCTACATGGGTTGCTTCTATAAAACACTGACATTTTTTTCCAGCCTAATTTCCTTGTCTCTCTATGTTCCTGTTGTTTCAATAAAAGATTAAAACAGAATAAAAACACAAAATTAGAACATGTGCATACATGTCAGCTCTCAAAAGCACTTCCAAAGTTTTTAGCTTTAGTTCTCAGGGCTCAACCCCATTTGAATGTTGAATTCCCCACCCTGCCTTACCAAGGAACAGGGAATCTGTCTACTGGACAGGTTCATTAACAAATTAATAGAATAATCAACAGGGCTTTGTGTGCATTTTAGAGATAAAAAACTAGTAACAACATTCTTTGACTCTTTAATGGGCAGATAAGCACCAACTATCTGCTCTGTGGTTGAGCTAATCACACTGATAAAGGAAGTTAAATCAATCCAGAGTTTACTGAGGTCATTTATACCTGGAGCTGTACTCTGCATCAGAGGAGAAGGAGCGCAGCAGATGTTTTTTAATATGATAACAGAGAATTGCTAAAAGAATAAAAGGGGACAGGTCAGATAACCGAAACTCTCCAATAAGTTGTGCTGTTCTGTGATGGGCAAAATCCCCAAGGCCACTATCTGTGGGTTCCACCTATAGAGATGTCTGACAATTTTTGGGGGAAATGCTTTTGAAATATGCCTACTCTTAAACAGACTTGATACCCAATCTAAAAGTTGAGAGAGAGAAAAGCGTCTTCCCCTTACCTTTCCCTCCTCTTGTTTTAAATTAAGTGAATATGATTGCTTTCAAGAGTGAAGGATTAATAGTGCAGATATTTTTCACACAAATATTAAGCAGGTCTCCATCTCAGGCTGGAAGCTCCTCTCCCTAGCTGCCAGCCATTTGACGGATATAAGCAGGAACCTGAGGTCTTCCTCCTCTGTTCAGTGGGTATTTTGCTGCATTTTGACATAGTTGTGTAGAGATGAAGGGAGAAGTCCCCATTCCATTGATGTTCTTATCAAGTTGATCAACCAAGCAAATTAATATCAGACAGATTAGCAAGAGAAAAATAGAAAATTTAATTACATACATATGGAGAATCTACATGTCTTATTGGCAAAGAGTCCATCTTCCAGCAGTCCTTTTTCAAGCCAAATTCATGGAAGGTGACGGGATTGGTTCAAGAAAGAATCAGCTCTATTCAAAAGCTACCAAACTGAGGAGGATGACAGACTAGTATTCCCCAAAACCATCTCAGCCATCCCTGGCAAAGACAAAGTTTTTACCAGGGAAGAAGCAGGATGCAAATGTCATGTGTAGGATGTGGAGGGAGTTGCAGGGGTCCTTCATTAGTGATTTGCCCTCCTGTCTTAGTTCTGCTGGAACTTCAGCCTGTGTCTGTGATGAAGCTTGTTAGCAAACTGTCCGAAGAGAAACGGGAGTTTCTTTCAGCTCTTTCACATGGACATATGTTCCAAAATGAATGGAAAAGGGTGCTGAACATTTATATCCTTAGTTAGGGATGGGAGAGTGTCCTCGGGTATCCTCCCATGATGAGGAATTCATATGAGAAAAATTTGCCACTGTATCTAACTTGTCCTGTCTTAAGATCGGTTTCCCAGATTAAAGAGTTTATTTCTGGAGAGGACTTGCTATCTAGGCATCTTTATTATTTAATGTGAAGTTTACAGTTTCTCTGGGGGTCCATAGAGTTCCATGTGTGTCTAGCTCCATATATCAAGTGATGTGTATTTCAAAAAGCTGCTTCAGACAATAAGGGAAAAGTCTCCTAAATGAAGTAAAATTATTCCTGAATTATAAAACTTAATAAAGAACTTAATTGTTAAGTATGAGGACAGCTAAATAGATTGCTTTTTGGGTGGGCTTTTTATAATAGCCTTGAGTAAGTGGTGTGGTTTACACCTACTCATTACAAAGTAGGTTTGTGTTCAGGTCCTTGACTTTGAATATTAAAGAGAGGTGAGTCCTCGGTGATTTAAAACATCAATGTGGCATGTCCTAGTGGCTCAGGTTTGGCCTGTAAAGGCCAAGGACCCTGTTTCTTGACCTTGGGGAGACAACAATAAATTATTTATATTATCATATATTATATATAATACTATAAAATAAATTAAAAATATTCCTCCTTCCCTGTCCCTTCCTTAAAAATGGCTTTCCCTCTTTTCCTTTCCTTCTCTTAAAACAAAAAAAGTTGATGTTACAGGAACCTTAGGGAGTATTCAGAAAGGCTTCTCTCCCATCTTTTCTCTAGCGGATGGGGTGAGGGACTCCTACTTATTTAAATTAGTATATTGTCATATGGTTTTTCACAGGCAATGTTTGTTTTGATTTTCACTTGTGCAAGTTTCTTTTGAAAGGAGAGAGGGTCCAAGGGATGTGTTTTGTAACAAGTCTCTGTGGACATTTAGGGGAGACCAATCATACACTACAATCACACTGTGCCTGGACACCTGCAGGTCACTGCTAACACCTGGTGGGTGGAAAGCCCTGGAAGGACCTGTAGGGCCTGTATTGTCATGTCACACTTATGTGTTGACACCTCACAGTGCTAAAAGGTGTGTTCTAGTGGAAGTGAGAGTGGCAGGCACAGGGGACTGGGAAGGGCACTGACCACCTACTCGCCGTTGTGTTTCACATAATTGTGGTCAGTGAGCATGGCGGCCAACCGTGAAGTTACTTCAATGACATCTGGTACCTATGCTTTGAAAAATCTCAGTTTATTCATTTAAACTAGGTTAATCTGTGACAAAAAAAAAAGTTATGACAGTTAAGTAAGGTAGAACCATTACACTTAAAAGTAAATAAACAGCTCCTTGTTCTAGGTCTCACAACGACTGCAGTTGACATCTGGATCTTGTTCTGTGGGTCTCTGCAGCCCCACAGTCATCTTAGGAACCAAAGTGGCTAATCTTGCCTGGTCCATGCAGCAATCTTCTCTCCCCTCCAGAGAGAAGGAGCGGAAATGTTCGAGGGCAAGGATGCCTCACTGTAAGAGCTCGTCCTGGAAGCAGCACTGACACATCCGTCACAGTCACAACCCACCAGTGGATGGCCAGGAATCCCAGCTTCTACGATTAAAGACAAAAACAGAGAGAGATTCTTAGTGGCAATCAGCAGTCTCTGTTCCCTAGCACTAGTGGGATGTCCATCTCCTGGAATAACAAAGTTCATGAAAGAATGGAATTTGGAAAAAGTGTTTAAAAATGGGGTTTGTAGAAGAGATGCATAGGGAAAATCTGCATCAGATGTACTTGATATAAAGATAACTATCTCTTTATGCCTAACAGTTTGTCTTTGATCAGTAAACCATCAGAAAGGAATGGTGTGAAGGCTTGGAATGCATCTATAGTCTCTATGAAAAGGGGCACACTCACTATATATGATAGGTGTGATCATAGATATAGAGACATCTATAACTTCATGTATATATACATATTTATATACACATAGGGGAAACACATACAGACAGGACAGATTACAGAAAAATAGGTATAAACATCACACACACACACTCACACACACACACATCCGACCTCTGGAAATGCAGAGGAAATGATTGACACTGATCCTATCCAACATAATGTGTCATGTGTTCTTACAGAAAGAGACAAATACCCAAATACTAGGGAGGTGACAGAAGTAGAAATGGAGAAGTTAGGAGTTGAGGTGAAAGTGCATCCATTTAGGCAGAAACTTCATTTATTGGATGTATCCATATCACATTTGATGCCATGTTGCTTCCATATAATCTGGGGGAAAGATGCTAAACATTTATTCCTTCATTTTCCCACATTTAATCTTTTAGACTCTCCTGTTCCCCCAGGAACTGTGGTTGATGGTGGGGGATACGATGAGAATGAGGCACAACGATATCGGTTGGAGAGGAGGAGACCAGCTGATCATGCAGGGATTTTGTTTAAGTTTGGATTTCATTCTAAACAGAATGAGAAGCCATGGTGAGCATGAAGTCAGGGAGCAGAAGTATGAAAGAGGCTCTAATGCCACAGCAAGAGGATTAGAAGAGAGGAAAGACGGAGGGGGAGCAGGTCAGCCATGCAGGTGGGGAACAACATGAGGTGTTGAGATAGCTCAGCACAGTGGAACAAAGGGGATGGACACAGGCATTGGGTAGGGAGTTCATGTAAGCAATGAAGGGTTAAGAAAGCAGAAACAGCAGAGCACACTGATTTCTGTCTGAAGCATGGTATTGGATCCAGCTACCCTCAGACACAAGGGTAAGTATAACCAGGAGGCCACAGAGGAAGGAAGGGGGATAGCACCTCTCTGAAGAGTCTCACCTAGACTGAATCCTTAGAGGCTAATGGCAATGCACATCCAGGGGGCCTGCCACACAGTAGGAGTACGGGCTCCTTGCAGGCATCTGGGACAGCAGAGCACAGCAGGACCAGTCCTCTGGGAGGAAAGACAAGACATGTGGGCATGTGCAGACCCACATCGTGGCCTGCAGAAGGCACTGTCAGACTGCTTGCTTCTTTCTGCCTGCACCCACAGTTCTCCTCTCTACCTGTCTGAAGCTCAGTTGTCAATTGCAGATGACATACAGGATTCCACTGTCTCTGAGGAGAGTACAGAGTCATTAATAAAAACATCAACACCACAGGAATCCAAAGGAGTAAAAAAAAATAAAAATTAAAATTAAATAATAAGTCAGAGCTACAGCAAAATCACACTTTCATTTCTCCTGGAGTCTCTAAGGAGACAATTCTGTCCCAAGAGGCATCGGCTATGGGAAATGACTTTCAGGCGAAGCAGATGGAGGACGTCTGGGATCAGACAGCAGAGAAAGAGAGAGACCCTGGGGATTTTTGTGGCTCCAGTGGGAGGTGAGGGGCTTTAGAGCCCTCTGTTCACAAGGGGTGGGGGTATGGCCAAGAGACTGCAAACCCAGAAAGGCCACCTTGCCAAGAGTGTGGGAGATTCTGAAACCTGTTAAAGGTGTGAGCACAAGATATACGCAAAGATCTGCTTTGTTCATTTTTTTCCATCATCTCTTGGAAGCAGTGCAGAGGACTCTTGGTGGATCCCCTGCTCTCAGATTTCAATCTGTTCCTTGCCCTGCAGAACTTAGTACTTAAGAGCTAATTCACTAGGAGAAGCAATAGTATGCAGTTTCCATGTATGCTCCAGCAAAACAATAGCCCACCAAAATATTCAGTATTGGCTGAATCCTGCCCTGAGCCCTTAGCAATAACTTTAGTTTAGGAACTTTATGCAGTTATTGAGCCAGTGTGACACTTTACTCATTTTAGAATACTGATAGGCTGAAAAATGAGCCTCCAAAAGAGAATCACTTCCCAGTCTCTGGAATCTATGAATGTTCATTTCAATACAAAAAAGGAAAAAAAGAGGTTTCAAAATATGATTAAGTTAATGGTCTTAAGATAGGGAGATAATCCTGGAACACCAGGGTGGGAATTAAACAGGGTCACCTGCATTCTTCCCAGAAGGAGGCGGAAGGAAGTTTACAGCACAGAGGAAAAGGTGATTTGAAGACAGAGGAGAGAGATTTGAGAACATGGGCCCTGAAGACTGGAGTGATGAGGCCACAAGTCCGGGAAAGCAGCAGTCAGCAGAGGCTGAGGCAGGCTGACCAAGCACCCAGTGCTGGTGCCCAGGAAGGAGCATGGGATCATTGACACTGGTCTAGAGATGCCAGTTTCAGGTGTGCAGTCTCTGGAACTGTGAGACAGCACATTTCTGTTGTTTTAAGCCACCAAGTGTATGTAATTTGTTACAGTGGCCACAGGACATGAATTCAAGAGCCAACTGTGGCAGTGTCCCAATTTTGAGAAAAAAAATGTTAATGGATACAATTTTCTTTCAGTTACCCATCACATTTTTCTTCTCAAATCTTTGGCATACATTAGCATTCACAGATGAATGAAGAAATCATGCTAAACATTTTCTGATATATTAACAAAGGCATTGTAGATTTCAGGTCTTCTGCTGTTCCATTTATGTAATGAAGATAATACCTGCAAGTCACAGGACTATTTTAGTTCAAATGAGATCAGATGTTTGGAAGTAAACTTGCCACTGCTCAGCACCATGCAAACTTTGAGTTGTAGCTATTTTCACATTGGTTAATTTATAGAATAACCTACAGTCAACCAATCAATCTTGCTCCTCCCTCCTCCTCCTCTTCTCACCTTCTCCTTCCTTCCCTTTCTCTTTCCCTCCATCTCTTTCTCCTTCTTTTCACAAACACACACAGGCCAGAACATTTGTTATGGGACTAATTCCATATGGAGATCACCAATAGCATCATAATTATATGTTTTATTTGAATGACATTTTAGAATTACCGAACCTTTTTATCTATCATCTTTTCTAACCCTCAGAATACCCCTAAGATAGGCAGAATTGACATCATTTTCAGGTGAAAAAAGCAAACACTTACCCTCGTTTAGAAGACTTTGTTAACAATGAGGCAGGATTCACGCTCATATCCTAAAGAATCGAAAGGATTTTCAAATAACCTAGTCCAATGAACACTGAGCAATGTTCTTCTTTCATGTGGACCAGGGTCGACTCTTCCACTTGCCTCTTTGCAGCTCTGTGACGTTGGCGCGTTATTTACACAATGATATGACATCTTTCTTATCTATCAACCAGGGGTTATATAGCAAATATTTCATTGGACTGAGAGAACTGCCAATTAGTTAAAAGGAAAATGCCTAGATCCGTTTCTAGTCACAAGCATTCTCCTTTGAAAATTTGAGTTTTGGGAGTTTATTTTTGTTTTTGTCTTTTAAAACTTCTGTCTGAATCTCAAGAGTTTCAATCCCAATGTTACATCTGACCTTTTCAATTCCATCACTCTCAAACCATTTGTGTAAGATTCCTCTCATTCTGTTTGTCAAAGGTAAAATTATCATCCCAGTCACTTGTCACTAAAAGATGAAATTTAGTTGTGCCCTGTGGCTCCGGCAGCTGAGACATCAGTGCTGATATTGGTTCCAGACCAGGGCCAAGTGAAATAAAAAGGTTTTTCCTCCTTCCTTCCTTCCCTCCCTCCTTCACTCCCTCCCTCCCTCCCTCCCTCCCTCCTTCCTTCGTTTCCTCCTTCCTTCTTTCCTTCCTCTCTCTAAAAATAAAGATGAAGCACACTCTGGTGAAGCAGTTAGTTTCATCAGGGGATGGAGCAGGCCACATACCCCTGGGTTCAAGTCCCGGGCCAGAGGGAAGCAACCAGTGTGAACAACTAAATAAAATAAAGTGCTTCTTCCTCCTCTGTCTTCCTGACTGTCTAATCATCTTCATTCCTGCCTACACCTTTCCTTTAAAAACAAACATCAAAAAAAAAAAAAAAAAAGGAATTTCTTTTAAAAAAGATGAAATTTACTACTTATAACTAAAAAAAAACCCAAAAAACTCTTATTGCAAGAACAATGCCACCTTGAAGCAAAGGCTGTAGAAACTTACTTGACAGGTTGAGGGATCACCCTGGTATACCCTTCTTTTCACAGGGGTTTTGGTGCTCAGCTGAGGCTGGAGTCAGATTTCAGTTCTTCAAGTCTGAGGTAAGCAGCAGACCTCTAGGCTCAGATGCCCTAGATCCTGGTCTGACCATTCAATGCCTGACTGAAGTACACCTGGGAAGCTTATGTTCAAGATGGCCCTGACTACTGTTCTGCATTTGTCATCCTGAGTCTGTGACATGACCACTCTTTCACCCTCCAAGCACATAGTGGTAATGAGGTCACGGGTTTGGCTGGGTTTGGTTAGCAGGGGCTAATTGGAAGGACTACTGCTACTCACTGTCTGTTTCAACCAAATGACCCTGGCATTAGGGAAAGACTAAAGTTTAAACACACAGCAGTAGATCTCTGTAAAAAACACAGCCATCTTTTTTATATTTTGCTGAGATTTTCTTGGATCATTTCAGCCTAAACATCAGGAGCGCTTTTCTGGCTGTAAGTGCACACTTAGGAAAGAAGGTAGGCACACCACCCTGAGGGCTGTTTAGTGTGTCTGTGCGTATGCAGGTGTACATGTGCATTTGTGCATATGCAGGTATGGGTGTATTAAATATTGAAATAAGGGTTTTTCTGCTATTGATCATAGTCAGGTAAAGATCTCTGTCTAACCAACCCACCTTCTTTCTCCAAACTTTTTTTATTTTTTAATTGCAGTCCATTGATTTATTCTTTGACGGAAATGGAATTGTGGTATTTATATATCCTTTATGATTTCTGTTGCTCTGTTTTGGAATTTTGCACATTTTCTGGAAGATTTTGCTAGTCTGAGGAATAGTAAAGGCAAAAACAACTGCGGAGTATTTATATCCCCAGTAGGGACCTTGAGAGTTGGCATTGTTAAATATGGATAAGTACCTATAAAGTACTTGACTTGGTCAAGGGTTTTTTATAGTTGTGTGTGTGTGTGTGTGTGTGTGTGTGTGTGTGTGTGTATCTTCAGTCTATACATTTAATATTTCATCAATTTTAGATTTGTATTAATTTTTAAAATATTTTATTTTATTTTTATTTAGTTGCTCACATTGGTTGTTTCCACCCACACCTGGAACCCAAGGGTGTGTGATGTGATTTGGGCTCCTTCAGAGGTAACTGACCTAACATCTACTCCAAGAGTGTAACAGTTTTTATTAATTTTGCTTACTGAAGTATCTCTACAGGGAAAATGGCTTCCTAAGACTAGTTCTGAGTCCAGTCTGGCTTTCTGAAAGGATTGCATTTGAGGTGTTCTGGTGTAGGAGGCTGGGGTATTTTGGGAAGAGGGAAGGGCTTAGAGTTTCTGCCCTGAGATAGACCCCTGTCTCCTTTCCACTGTGTTGCCAAGGGAACCACCCAAAACTCCATTTTTGCTATCTGGTAGCCCTTTCTTCTGGGGAGACTCAAGCTGTTGAAAGCCAGGCTGGCAGCCTCCGTGGCTCCTGAGTTGCTGACATTTCTGAAGCTTGCTTCTGGCTGCCCCACACAGGCTTGTTCATGGCAGCATGCAGAGCTACAAGAAAAACCTAAATTTAAATGTTAAAAAGCTTTTGTTCATTACCGGTGGCATTTTTCCCCCCTCTATTTGTCACTTGGAGCGGAGCTGTGACTCTTTTAATATCAAACAAATAATAAGCTCCCTCTAAAGTGATTTTTCTGACAAGGAGCTCAATATATTAAACTTTATCTATATTTTAATAGCCAATTTCACACCAAACTGCCTTCTTAATAATGTATTTACCACCTGGGGATATTATTCCAACCCATCTGGAAAGAATTGGAAATTAACTGTCCCTAAACTGAGTCTGTGTGTGCTTTACACTTGCTGTGGAAAGTAGCAGTGTCATTGCTAGGGAGGGGGCCGGAGACAAGGGGTACAATCCCCACCTGGGGAGAGTGTGAACTGGAAGAAAAACCATAGTAGGTTTAGAGGCACAAATTCCTCCAGAGGCAAAGCTCATCTCCAGGAGGGGCTGAGAGGAAGTAATACCAGAAAGGACAGGGATGCTGAGAGTAAGGACCCATCTCAAATGCATTTGAAACAAGTATAGCATTTCTTTACTGCCAGCTGGCAACTGGTAACTTGGAAAAAAAAATCTTACCACTCATCTGGAGTGGTAGTTTCCTCATCTGGAGAAGGATGGGTTGGGCTGAATGACTTCAGAGATCTTTTTACACATACAGAACATATGCACATTTGAGGTATGGAGCTCTCTTGAGAATGCTTTATCCCTGCCTAATCACAATGGGAAATGTTTTGAGGACTGTTTTTAGCTCCTCCTGGTAATTAATGCCTATGGAACTTGACAAAAACTGAGAAGCCCTGCAGATACTAAAGTGAATAATGAGCCTTGGAGGAGACAGGAAAGCTTCTCATGGGGAAGCTGTGAGCAGACCCCCAGTGGTCACCCTAACATGTAAACAGAGGTTCCCTCCCAGTGACAAGACAGCAATAATAGCCCCCTTGTGTTTAACCAAGCCTTTGGGTGAGTGCCCTAAAATCACTTAGCTAGTCTGGCAAGCACTACCCAACTCTCACTCTACTGGTGAAACTTAAACAGATTACTGCAATGGCCATAGGGCACATGGGTCAGAGGATGGACTCATGCCCAAGCCCATTTGTAGAGATTCTGACAGAGAAGCAGAAGAAAGGGGCTTTCTAGGGATGAAGCAAGTTCTTGGATCCGACTTGAACAGGACTTGAACTTCTGGGATGAGCTAAAACCAAGTAGGCTCCAAATATCATGGAGAAAAGAGCTGTTTTTGTGAAAGAGTATCAGCTCCTGGAAAGAGCATCACCTTCAAAATGTGGCAGCTGTAGGTCAAGATTCCAAGAGTGGGAGAAATGGGCAACTTTATGAGGAACATGTTGAACTTTACAGGCTCTGTGAATCAAAGTTAAGTTGAAGGCTGATCAAATCCCTCTGGTCCAGCCCCAGTGAAGATTCTTCTTTTAGATTTATGGTGGAATGGTGATGAGGCTCTCTTCATTCCTCCTACTGCCACCTAAGCATCCTGCTTGACTCTGCTGCCTAGGGAGTCTGAGATCCTGGGATGAGATGTTTGGATACTGCATGCGTCAGTAGTCAAGTCTGGATGGGACAAGCAGAGGATGAAGAAAACAGCATTCTCGGGAGGTGTAGGACAGCAGCTCACTGCTGTTCTTAGAAGGAGATGCAGTTGACTCACTAAAACAGAACAAAACGGTTTACATGATAGGGTATCTGGGGACTAAAGCGGACAGCAAAGACACAGAATGACCAGAAAATGGTGGAATCAGAATGCCGCCCTATCTAATCTTCTGTTTCTGTTCCCTTCCCAGGGCCTTGGGAGCACTCCTGTGTGGATGTGTGGGTGAGGGCACAGGAGTGATAGCTATCTCCCAGGTCCTGGGGACTCAGAGTCCCAAATTAATCAGCAAACAAGAAGACTAACTGTGACAGACAGGTCAAGGAGGAGAGGGCTAAAAGGCTCCTTTAATCCTGCAATCACAGGATGTGCAATGCTGACAGGTACCCAGGGACCCTGAGATACCAGATTCCCTAACTTAATCAGACAGATAACGGAGCAGCCCTGGCTGAGGCCCCACCAGGAAATATGGAACAATAGGAGATGGCCCGCAGGGCCCCAGTGCTGCTACAGAGATAATAAACTATATAAAAATCTGTCACCAGGTGATAAGTGATGAATTAGAATCAATTATAGGTTTAAAATAATAGACAGCCCAGGCTTCTCTCCTGGAAGTGTGATGGTTTTGACCGGCCTCAGAGGTAGTAACAGAAGGCTGGCGCTCCATGATCCAGCTGTCTAGGTGGACAAAAAGAACTACTGGGACAGACTCTTTCTGGCCAGACTGTCTGTTTTGTGGTTAAACGAGAGAGAAATACACAGGAAATTGTGAGTGGTTTTTTTTTGTTGTTGTTTTGTTTTTAATTTTTATGTGCCTCTTCACTAGTGTAGTTTCAAGCAAAGCATTTTCTCTGTGCCTTATTATGTTTTCACAACATGCATTTCTATGACATTATGATAGACAGTTATTAAAATTTGCTATAGTCTGTGCAGCATTCTTTGTAGATTTTTCATCCAAAGTGAAGATATAGTAGTAAGGCTAGAATTGGGGTATATGTTGGAAGGAATCTTACTCTGTTTTTCAAAGTCTTCACTCTTTTATACCCTAGCCCTTGCTTTATTATAAAATTGGGGGGAGGGGAATAAAAAGGACAAAAGATAAAAACAAGGGCTTCTAGTTTCTTTAAAATTTTGGGTTCCAATCCCCAACTCCCATATTTATTAATATTATTATTACTACTGCTGCTGCTGCACGATTGCTGTTATTGCTGTTATTTACCAGGAGCTCTAATCCCTGGATCCAAGTTCTCTCTTTATAAATCATGACAGCCATTTAGGTTGCCATTCAGTCCCTCTCCCTCTTGTCTTCCAGGTAAACTTCTACTAGTCCCTTTGGAAAAACTCCCACTGACCACCATTTCCCTCTATGTCAGAAGGTTCTCCTTTTATGCCACCTTCGCTGCAGTTAACACATTGGGTTACAATGGATTAATGAGGGACTTAAGTTTTACAGTCAGCTATTTACTAACTCAAAGTCCTACAGAGAGCTAGAGCTCTTTAAAGTCTCAGCTTTCTCAGCTGAAGAATGGTTATTACAGCAGTGCATTCAACTCTTAGAGATGTGCATGTTCGGTGGAACAAAGCATGTCAAGTACTTGTATCTATTAGGAGTTCAACAAACTGGTTGCTGGTCTATCAGAATTTTTATAATGTCTGCATTAGTTTGACTACACATCTGTATTATTTGCAACAAGGTATCCTGAAGACAAAAACTCTCTTTCATTCAGCTAGTATAATTCTAGCAGCAAGCACAGAAGTCAAAATCAGGTACTCCCTACCGCTTTGGGTCATCAGGGGTTGCAAAATCTTGTGGACACCTGAAAACTCCAACACTGTCCTTTTACTAAATTTAGAACTACAGCAGCACTCTCCCCCACTCCTGCACCCAGGAGCAGCATTTACTCCCCTTCCCAGTCCCCCTCCTCCTCCCCTCCTCTCTGTTTCTCCTCCACCTAGGCAACTCTTCCTCTTCTAGCTCTGTCCTTTGCCTGCTCTTCCACCATCCCC
>RJWH01005563.1:0-73659 GCA_004363575.1 Solenodon paradoxus | reverse complement strand
ATGAACCTCTGGTTTAACAAAGTCTGGCCATGAAGGTTTGGAGGATGACTTAAAAAACCAGCTCTGCTTGTTTCCGATTTCTTGTTTCTGCTTGTTTGTTACCCGCGGTGGACTTGGAACCCCGCTGGCTGTGATGTCTGGTGGGCTCCCCAGCCGACTGCACTGCCCTTCAAGGCCTGATGAAGAAAGAGCAGAGGTCAAGGACGCAGTCCTCTGGTAGTGAGCTCACACCTGCAGGCAGAACCCAGAAAGCGTCCATCGCCTGGGTTTATGGCTGGATCCTGAGATCGTGGAACCGTGTCAAGAAAAAAGTGGTTGTGAATTCATTTTAAAAATGTGGCATCAGCAACGCATTGGGTGGAACTGAGGACGACGACCTTTACCGGGATGAAGAAAGTGGCTTCAGAAGACACTGGGCATGTAGAAACTGAAGAAGACAATCCTTCTGATATTGACAGTGAAGAGTTCTTGGCCTTCGATGATGTGTAAATAAAAATACCACGAATTTGTTGCCGGTACATATACCTTATACCTGTTCTTGTGTTTTGTAATGATTTGTTACACAGAATTTCTTGTACTAGAATATGTTCAAACAAATGCTAAAATTCCTTTATAATACAAAAAGCAAGTACCTAAATAGAAACCAATAAAAATTTGAATTGAAAAATTAAGATGATTTTTTTTCCCCCGAAACGTGGGTGCTCATTATACACGACACAATACAGTATTCCTCTAAGGGGCCCCTTTTGTAGGAAAAGACAATTCCAGATGGAAAGTAAGGGAAGAAAGCAAATATTGATTTAGAATGAGAATGGAAAGAAAATGTGCCACTGTGGGATCTTGAAGTGTCTAGAATTTCCAGGACAGGGCTTCTGACCATCAATGGATTTGTGCTTCACCCCAGGCTCCTGTGTGTGTCGTGTGGCCAGCCTGGCCGCGCTGGGGAAGGCCTTACACCCTGGGGTTCTGAGGAGCCGCCACCTTTTCTGTACTGGGTGCTGGCTAGAGGCTGCTTAGAGTCAAGTCAATACAATAGTCAGCTTCTCTGCTTTCCACAGACAGGACGCTGAGCCGCTCTCCAGCGTAGACTGTTTAATCTGCGAACCGAGGAGCAGGGTCAGACTTCAGCAAACAAAGCTGGGCTCTTCTCTGCTGGTGTTATTGCTTTTCCAGCTGTGCCTTTGGGTGTTCTAGCCAGGTTGGTGGTGGTTGGTCTTTGGGCTTTAGAGGAGGACAGTGGGCACATAAAACCCAGAGAGCCCCCCTGCCCCCTTTCCATTAGTTAGTTTCTGTCTAGTCTGGAGGAAAACACCGTGGCGGTGGGCTCATTAGCAGGCTGGTTCTGGAACCAGGGGTTTGTCTTGATACCTTCGGGGGCTGCTGGGACCTCTATTCTGCTGCCCACAACCCTCTCTGGGGCCCCCCTAGTGATGATCAGTGACACCTTGGGAGCCAGCAGTCCCCAAATCTGTAATTCACTTTCAGTTGCAAAGAATTCCCTGGAAAATGATCAAGTCAAATGTCACAGGGGAATTCCTCCTGGGTGGTTTCTGGGGAAAAGAATGCATTTCCTCCCTCTTGTAGAATCTAAGCAGAGCTCTCCCTTCCTCTGACTCACTTAAATTCCAACAGCAGAAAAGGACTTGCTGGCTGTGCTTTAGAAATGCCGTTTGTGGATGACCCTTATTTTCAGGCTGTGTTTAAACCACAAGATATAAGTAACGGGAAATTCGCATTTTGAAATGATGAGGAAGGCCATGATGTTATTTTTTTTGTTAACAGCATTTTTTTTTTTTTAAAGGCAAGGTGCAGGCAGAAATGAAGGCAAGTAGATAGGTAGGCAGGAAGAGAGAGGAGCATTTTTATTTCATTTTTTTACTGAAATGGTCATCTGGTGGGCCCACCTGCCTCCTGGACCAGGACGCGGACCCAGGCATGTGGCTTTGCTCCTTTGGAGGTGACCGACCTAACTGCTCCTCCAGAACGTGCCAGCATGCTGCCATCTTGAAATTCAACCCTGGACTCATGGTACAAGACGAAGACGATCAGGAGGAAAGTACTTCTCCAGGAGTCAGATTTCCTAAACTTGTCTTCTGGTCTCAGCTGCTGTGGGCTGCAGTGCTGGCTTCTTTACCTGACGAGTGACAGGGCTGGGAGGCTGGGCTCCTGCAAGGAAATGATCGTATTGCCTAATCACAGCAGCAGCTTCTGCGCGTTGGAAGAAGCTTTCTATCTACAGCCCTGTATCCCTACTAGTCAGAAATTGTACAGTTTTAGGTTCATGGTTAAGTGTGTTTTCCATCACTGGTCTAGATAATAACTTTTATATAAAATATATGCTTTGGAAATCTAGAGAATATACTTAATAGACTCTTGGCATTCAAGAATTTGACCTTCAGAGTTGTGAATATTTTTAGCGATCTGCAAGGGCTATGATTCGTAGAAACACAAAATTTGCTGACAAGATGGTGGGCAGGGATGAGTCACCTGGCTGGTGAGTCACATAGAGGCTGTCGAGTGTCCCTGTCTCATTTTGACTCTGCTGTTCTCTCTGGGGGGAGAGCCACAGATTGAGAATTTGTGCTCAAGAGTGCCTGGTGCCCCCCAATACAATCTCTTCTTCAGTGGTTAGGCCTATTGTCATCCAACTCAAAGAAGACAGTTCCCATTTCCTTTGACCCATGAGATGCAATTCCTGGGAATGAAAAAATGAATTTTTTTCTTAGGCTTTGGGGTCCCCGAGAGGGGCTCCGGTGCATCTTCGGGGACAGAAGAACCCGGGTGCACTTTTTTCTGTCCATCTATCTGTCCCCTCTCTGCTCCCCACAATTCTCTAGATTGGAATGAACAAGTACTTGTTTTCTGTCTCCTGTTTGGTGGGACCCTAAACCCCCTTGCTGAATCAGGGGATGAGTGCTCCACTTTGCCTGGGACTGAGGGGTTCACTGCCCAGACGGCAGCTGTCTTGGGCAGATGGGCTGAGGAGGTCGGCTTTGGCCCGGCTCTCTCAGAGCTCCGGGGTTTACTCAGCTCTGCTGTCGGGCCCCCGCCTGTGAGTCCAGCCCACTCGGGTGTCAGTGCAAAGATGTTTAGACTCCTCTTTAGCAGGAGCTCTCACTACTGGCATTCCCACTCCCCAAGGGACACTTGGAAAAGATTGGGAGCATGATTTATTGCAGCTGTAACTGCAGTCTGCTACTGGCATTTAGTGAGGTGGGAGGTGCCCGCAGGAATGATTGTCCCGTAAAATGCCAGTGACAACCCTTTAGAACTCCAGCAGGAGGACGCACCTAACCTTGTGTGTTAAGCTCAGTGTCCAGCAAAAGAGATTAAGTCCTTGTTCTCTCTTGCTCCAGGATCCTACTCTCAGTGAAGGCTGTTGGGAGTGAGAAACTTCTAGAAGGTATCTAAAGGGGGAAAGTAGATGCAGAGGTATAATCTTTACAAAATGTCACCTTCTTATGAAGCAAAGGTCTCGAACTGTCTGATGTGAAGGGACAGGAATGTGGGACGGGCACCCCATAGGTTACTGGAGGCTGGGGGTCCCACCAAACCGGAGGAGACAGGAAAGAAGCGCTCGTTCCTTCCCTCTGGAGAGTGTACCAGACGCAGCAGAACGAACTTCTTAGCCATAGGACGCCAGGGGCAGAGCCAGCTCTTCCGTGAGGTGGAGCTGAGGACTGAGTCTGCAAACATGCAGTGACCTTACAGGTCGTCGTAGAACTGGGTGTCCTCCTCAGTAGAGAGCTTTTCCACTGGTGTCGTCAAAAAATTACAGCTTAAGACGCTCAGGTAGGATGATGGAAAGCTGCTTGGACAAGATTTAGTGGGTGAGAATAACCCGGATGCGGCGCAGAGCTGTCTGGGGACCGCCGGAGTGCTGCACAGTCTGGAGAAAAGCCCCTGCAGGAAAGCCAACTCCAAACAATATTACACGGAGGCTTTTCCTCTGCTTATCATAAAATGATTACAATGCTTATTTGATAATCTCTTTGGGATGTATTTATCCATGAACTCTCCCCTGTTTATCTGGGCACTCAATGCAAACTGTTACTTCCAGAGTGGCCTACACTTTCCTCGCTCACCTTCTACTCCCTTACTGGATCTGAAGTCCTCCCCCTCTTCCCTTTTTAATCAGAAAAGACACTTTTACAGGATACAACTGTTTTGCAACATTTCCCTTTGTTTTTTAACTGTTTTTGCACAGTGTGAGCCTGAGCGAATGTCTGTAAATCCATTAATTCTGCAGTATGGCTGTCACCATGCCACCATCAATGCTGTCACCAGAAGTAGTGTGTATGTGAGACTGTGAAAATGTCCTCAAGTCTTACTCTTCTCATTTCTGACTTGTCTCCTGGGTTTGGTCTTTCCATTCCCACAGGCACTGCCCCATAGGGATCACATCTTCCATCTAGAATGTTCTCCTTGTGTCTAGCCTTGTCCTGCTTCTCAGGTTCCTCTCCTTACAGTGACCAGTTCTCTGAAACATCTTAGGAGTCTTGGGTCTTGAGAGTCGTGGCTGAGCAGTGACACAGGTGCTTCTGGTCAGAGTATGAGACATTGTCCCTACTCTTGATTTGCTTAGGGGCTGGGGATAGTCTCACAAGATTTTAAAAAGAAACTTGTTCAGGTCTGGGAAATGTGAAATATTAGTTGGACTTGTCATTAGATTCTGACATAAATGAGATTGTCGGAGGGCCAGACACACACACACACACACACACACACACACACACACACACACACGGTATTGGAATTCATGATGACCTATCTGCACAATGAACTGAGCTGACATCAGGTCTGGGTATTTGATGCCAATGAGGGGTCTACCTTCAGGCTTGACTGGGCTTTGTGTAGGAGATTGGGGGGAAGAGCTGAGCGTATTATGCAGGGTAATTGGACCATGTTAATACTCAACCGGATGACTTGAGGAAGATAGAAGTTTACTTCTTTGAGAGCTGCAGTCCAAGGTGATCTCTGTTCCATGGAGTCACTCAGGGGCTCAGGTGCCCATTTTCTGTCTCTCCCAAGTCCTGGGTTGCTGTCACTGAGTTGTTAACAGAATCACAGTCAGTCAGTGTTCCAGCGTGCGGGAAAACGAGCATGTGGAAGACACAGTATTCTACGGCCGAGCCCTGCACGCGGCGGGAGGCGCTGTGCCCATGCCCCTCTGATGAGGAGTCAGACAGCCTGGTCCCCTGGAGGAGGGCTGCAGAGCGTCATCCCAGCAGATGGCTGCATGCCCGGCTATCAACAATGGCAGCTGGAGGAAACCGGTCCCATCTCACTCTGGGGAGGTCTTAACCACGCTCAGTGTCCCAACTGCCAAAATGGTGTATGGACTAGGTCTGTGAAAGCCGCCTGCGAGGTGGGCCCCTCGAGGAGAGTCACTCTGTAGCCCCTCTCCAGTCCAGGGCCCCACAGCTCCCTTAAGTGGTGGTTTGCTGAGCTGTGGCTGAAGCCCCTCCACCCGGTGGGAGTGCCCGGGCAAGGCTGAGTCTGCACCGGCTTCCCTCTGGTGACTTCAGGAGACACGGCAGCAGAGCCAAGAGTGGACCACCACTGGGGACCCAGATTCTTGACTCCGCAAAGAGGGACCCCACAGAGGGGTGGGAGGAGAGTCTGGCTGCAGGCAGGTGTCCGCAGGACAGTTGTGTGCGGGCGTGCTCCAGGGTGGAGGCTCACGTGCTTCTGAAATTGCTGGGAGCAGTCACAGCAGATGACTAATATTCGTGAGATGCCTGTGAAAAGGGTGGGATTTCTTAGGTGGGCGGGAGGTCTTTCCTTCTTAAAGGAGACGGTGCCTTTGAATCCTCACCTGGTTTTCCTTGAAGGTGTCATGGCTTCTGTCCAGGTAGTGGTTTTAGCATGCTGATTTATGAGTGAGATGGAGATGAGTAGATAATGAGGTTTAGATCAGTTTTTCAGCCATTTTAGACACCATATTTGTTTCATGGGGTGTCCGCCAGTTGTGGGACAGTTGTTTTCACCTATTTTTGGTGGAACTTCCTCTTCCATCTGCCTGTTAGTTCTCCTATATCTGGCTCCGCTGCCTCACAGGTGCTTTGGGGGACAACTAGGTCTTTCAGAAACACTGATACATGTGAATATATAGAATTATAATGCTTTGGGGTCCAGATGGTTTGACCTGGGACACCTTGCATTGAATTCTCTCTCTAAAAGGGGGCTCCGGGTTCCAGTGTTTGGGACTGAAGGGGCGGTGGCTACAGATGTCCCCTAACAGTGGTCAGCCTCCCTTGAGTGATATGCATGGTCCCTGCATCGCCAGTCATGGCAGCAGAGAGATGCTATCGGGACTGATTGAGCAACTCGTGTTGACAGTTCTGGAAGGTTTTTGTAAGTAAATAGGAAGAGGAACCCTGTTATTCAAGCAGTGAACAGAGTATTAGAATTTAGAAGCCAGGTCATTCAGAGACTTGATGGTGATGAGGATAATGCTTTTTACATAAGGGAAATCTTACTGTCTCCTCCTGCTACCAGAGTCAAGTGCATGTCCCTTTCCATAGTATTTTTTCAAGGCTCCTCAGAGATTGGCTCTCACCAGTCCTTCAGTTCTAGTCTTAGTACTAACGAGGCGTTACTTCTCAAGAAAGCCTGAAATAGCCTGAGATTTCGCATCTCCTTTACAAAAGAAATTAGATAGAGGTATTTTCAAAATTGACAATTTTAAACATTTTACATGGCATTGGTATGAGTCAGGAAGGTTGAAAGAAACCATTCTAAACTACCAATAATAAAAACATTTTGATTAGTCGTGACAGAGGAAAGACTGGATTATCTTTTTTTTCTTCTGAAAGAAAGTGACTTTATATAGAATCTCATATGAAGAGGCAAAGATGATGCATTCAAAAGAAGTGTGTCAGGTAGTCAGCTAGTAAAAATATCAAGTTATTTTTCTAATTTTGGTGATTGTTTCTGAGATTTCTTGTTTTCAGTCCTAAGTGGATATTTATCTTTCACTCATATGTCTTATCTGTTGTCTTTTCTCTACAAGAACTGGAGCTTAATGCCTGGGGTTCCAGAGAGTGTGAGGGCATGAGGGGAGTCTCAGGGCTCAACCTTACTCCAGGCTTCATAAATGTTGCAGCTCAGCACAGCGACAACTGATTGGCATGCCTTGGTGGAGTAGTGGTTAGATTGCTGCTTTTGGCCACCACTGTCCACATACCCCCCAAAAACCCAGGTTTGCATCTTTGGGTCAGAGGGAGCAACCAACATGAAAAATCAAAATAAAGAAACACGCACAGTGCTTCTCCCTCCCCGCTATTCTTGCTTACCTCTGCTCACCTTTATCACTGCCTTTACCTTTCCTAAGGAAAAAAAGCCAACTTATTATGTATCACAGACCTTTGGAACTGCTTGGGTATATTTGATACTCAGTAATTAAGTTAGCAAATTCCAGGAATTTAGCTTGAAGACTTTGTCTTTTGGGAGCACTCCCAGATCCCCTTTGAAAAGATAGTCTGGCGCGAACTTTAAAATTGCCTAAGTATTCTTATTAGTATTGCTGTTTTTTTTTTTTTTTTTTAAAGGAAAGGTGCAGGCAGGAATGGAGGCGAGTAGGCAGGCTGGGGGAGAGAGAAGCATTTTTATTTCATCGAGTCGTTCATACTGGTTGTCCCTCTCACCCCACCCCATGTGATCTGGGACCCTGGGAAGTTTGTGGACTATATTCTTCTGGAGGCGGCGGACCTAACCTCTGCCTCACCCGGATGCACCTAAATACCCTTATTTTGTGATGGGATCAGACTTTCAGATTTCCCATTGCACTGCCCTAAAGAAGGAAGGCCTTCAGCTGCGGAAAGTTGGGGGGAGCAGCTTCGACAGCTCCTAGTCCTCCTCTAGTTTGTCAGCAGCTCTTAGGCGCCTCACTGAATCCAGGGATGATGTGCTGAGAGCGGACACTGTCTTTCATGGTACACCCCAGATTGCAGCCAACGATGCGGTCCAGCTCTGGACATCCATCTTTTTAGATTTTTTGCCTCATTGGCAGAACAGATGATGTCAGAGATGACAGTCGTCTCTAGGTCGACATGCGCCAGTTCCTCCTGTAAAGGTGCTCATGCCCGTTGGTGTGGGCCTGGAGGTGGGGGTGAGGCTGTGTAGGAACCTACCTGCGTGTGACTCACTCTGGGTGACTGGCGCTCAGGGACGTCTGCCTCTGCAGTGACCTGACTCGGACAGTAAAGGAGCCGACCTTAGCCTTGTACTTGTCAGAGGTGACTACTCCGCGTGCCTGTCTTCTTGCCCCCTCAGTGGGCTCTGTGGGCTGGGAATATGGGCGTGTATCTCTGACGAAGAGCAGACGTTCCTAGAGAAATTATGCCCTGGGCATGTGGGAGTCAGTGCGAGATGGCTCCCATTCACATCTGTCTCTCTTCCATGTTTGCTTGCCTCTGAGTCAGAAGGCACAGCTTGCTCCCTGTGAACACTGAGTGGCAGGACCCATGATTCTGCTCCTGGGGCTCGCCTCATCCGGAACATTCTTTCTTCCTACCTGCACATGCCAAAGCATTTTATCCATAAATATGCTAGTTGTCATTGGATCATCTGGGCCAGAGAGTTTCTGATCCTGCTTTAGGACTGCTCCTCTTCTGAGTCTCTGCATCAGCATGACATTTGTTTGACGACAGGCCCTGGCTTGTCCCATCTGCAGTCGCTGCAGCGCCGATCGCACGCAAGAGGCATCTGCATGTTCAGTGAGAATGGCCTGGGTCAGAAAGACAAACCCCCAGTGCTGGTCAGGGTGTGGAGAGAAGGAGCCCCTCAGGCACCGATGGTGGGCTGTCACTTAGTGCAGCCACTATGGAATCACTGTGGAAGTTCCTCCCAATATTAAACAGAACTGTTGTGTGATTCTGCCATCCCTCTTCTAGGCCAGTATGCAAGAACGAGAGCACTACTTTGAAAACATGTATGCACCCCGCGTTCATCGCTGCAGCATCCACACCCTGGGGCCCACTGATGGGCCTGGGGTGTAGATACGATGGAAGGCTACTCCGCTCCAAATAGAGACAGCTTCTTGCCATTTGTCACCGGACGGCTGCACCTTGAGGGGATTAGGCTGGTGAAATAAGTCAGAAAGAGAAAGAGAAAGAATTTAGGATTTCACTCATATGCGGAATACAAACAAAACAAAATCGCATCTTTAGATTCTGGCACCAGCATGGCGGTGACCAGAGAGGAAGGGCCTGGGGGCAGGGCACGAGGTAGAAGGATCCAGTGGCTGGCGTGGCTGCAAACTAGCCCGTAGGTGGCGGGCGTGGTGTGGTGTGTGGAGTTGTGATGTTGCCTTGATGAAAATGGGAGAAAAGAAGTTGGCAGCGACTGCTTCTGTCTGGTCAGCGTGAAGTTGTCCTGCACAGCCTGGACACGCCCCTTGATGGCAAACTGATGGAGCTCTGTGAGCATCATCACCACCCCATTCTCTTTAACTTTAAAGTGAAAATTACTTTTCTGACCTCAGGGAAAAGCCATATTTCATCTCTAAGATGTTATGACCCCAACTGTCCCCCCTACAAATTGCTTTTAGGAACATGTGTTTCTTTAGACAAAATGTACCTAAAAACACCCCAGTTTTTCTAAAAACTGAAAGAGAAAGTCATCATTCTCAGAACTTGCATTTTCTTGAAATGTCCCTGAAACCAGCTTTGCATATAATAATACCCTGCCGGTATTATTAGTGCATTAGATTAGACACTAGACATGTGTGAGCAGCGTGGTTAGAAACCAAGAGCTTAGGACTTCCCCCCAAAGGCATGTATTTCAGTTCTTCTGTCTAGATGTCACTAGATGTCACTCTCTTCCCAGTGAATTTGGAGCTGAGCTCTGTGGTGACTTAATTAGAAAAGAAAGCTATTTGGAAAGGAGTTCATAAGTGGCTGCAACACATATTTTCAATTACTTCCAAATAGGACATTTCCCCCACAGTTTGCAAGAGGCATTCATTATTTCTGTGGTAAAAAGAAACCCTTCAAAATTCACGGAAGGGAAGAGGCGTCCAGTCAATGGCAGTCTTTTCTCTTCCAGCTTTGGGACACCGGGTGCAGAGAGGTACCCGGCTGGACTAAAAGCCCACTTGTCTGGAACATTCCTCCCTCCACAGAGGACCTCACTACTGAGGGCTGTTGGTTTAGGAATCTGGCCTCAGACAGTCAGGAGCCCTTTCTGGGGTGATGCTAAGGGGCTGACGTGGAACCCAGTGTGAAGGCAGCCTTGTCGAATTCATTTTCCTGACTTAACTGGCATTTCAGTCATGCAGTGTATATGTGAACCTTTTCACTGGATTGCAGACAGGGAAGAAGCTTGACCCTGAGCTGTGCACAGAGCCGGGGTCTTTACCCCCTGGTGGTTCGGGTTTCGCGGACGATGCCAGTTTGTCTCTTCCAGCGTCGACTAAGGAGCAGTTTTCTCAGAAGCAATACTGACGAGGCAAGTCAGCGTGCAGTTGCTTTGTGTGAATCCCGAGCTGATATTCACAGCACAGACACTCCCTGAAGTCACAGATTGTTGTCTGCCTTCTCAAAACTCTAAAGGGAGACAGGCAGCTGCCTGGGCTGCTGGGCCGTGTGGCGTCGGTGCACGCCTGATTCCGCACTGGCCGGGAATCGCAGAGCTGCTCCCCTTCTGCACGCGTGAGCTCGTCCAGCAGAGACCCTGCAAGTGCGAAGGGTGTGCCGGTGTGTTTCCAGAACCTTGAGGCCTGCTTGGCGGGCACATTTGTGCACATGTCCAGACACACACACATTGTGAGATTCTCCCCAAATCATGCCTGATTAAGATCTTTATTTGAATTCAGTAGAACGCTCAAATAGGTCTCCGTCTTGCGGGAGACTGGGTCACTTGTCCCCACACCGTTATTGACGCTCAGCTGGCTGATACTGGAATGGGATATGCTCGGTTTTCATGTGTGCGTCTCTGAGTGTGATGGCAGCGTGAGACAATCCTTGGTGGTAGGCTGCAGGTCTCAGTGAGTCTGCTTTGAATGACACCTGAGACTGCTTTCTCGAATTGCAACTTTCAATGCAGAGAGTTTTCAAGGCCGGAGAAATATATGAGAATCACTTGAATTTATTAATTCAAGAAGTAGTTAGAGAGCATGTAGGTCTTTTGATCAAGAATTTATCTTCATTAAAAAAGTACATGAACACTGTAGGAATTTGGAAAATACACATAGGCACATAAAAGAATGAATACCCCGTTCATAATTCTGTCCTTTGGCAATTTCAGCATTCGTATAGTGCTGCTTTATTAATATTTGACTGGTAAAGTGCCAGTTTTGACATCCTTCCATCTATCCATCATCTATCATTTATCCATCCATCCGTCTATCTGTCCACCTGTCCATCAGCCAGCCAGCCACTATTTCTGCATACAAGTTGATAAACTATTTCCCTTTTAAATATTCTTCTACATATATATATACACACATGTATGTATGTATATATATATAAAATTGTTATTCTTTTTTTTATGATGAAGCATCTTATGTTCCTGAATTAAAAGACAACATTTTATTTATTTAAAGACACAGAGGAAGGGAGATAAGGAAGAAGCATCTTTACTTAATTGTTTATTTTGATTTTTTCACTCAGACCCTGGGTAACAAACCCAGTTCTTTGGGCTTTTCCTGGTCCATATGCCAGTGTCTCAGCCGCCTGAGTCACAAGGGCATATCCTAAAATATAATTTTTTTGTGACGGTTTTTAAGTGTTCTTTCATTTGAATCATTTTAAAAACCATGCTCGAAGTGGCTAGACAGTCTCAAGCTGTCACTTCATGTGTACTTGTGATCAGTTCTTTAGGATGTAAACCCTAAATCGAATTTTTAGGGTCAAGGGCATATGTATTCTTAAGGTTCCTCCATATTGCAAATTTCCTTTTATATTAAAAGCAAATCTACATCTGTTTCTACCAGGAGGACACAAATAGTTCTGGGTCTCTGAATTGCTGTTTAAAAAACCTTTTTAATAGTCACTTCCAATGTTTTTCTCTAGTTTTCTTCGAAGAAGCAAGTTTATTAAACATCAGCTTAAGATAAATGCCTTAGCACATTTGTAAAGGAAGTTTTATATTAGATTAAAAGAAGAGCAAATAAACAATAAAAAGTAATAGTATTGCATCTCTGATTGTGCATTTTTTACATCAGACAGAGTTTAGTTTTAATTTCTGGTGATAATACTTCATAGTCGACTAATAAACGTCCCGCAGTATATCTTGAAAAACGCAATAAACTCTTTGTCAGGTGAGAATTCACTAAAGTTCTTGGCCTCTATATCTTGGCTGGAAAGAAGGATAAAACTGCCATTTTTTTTTTCCCACGTGAGAATGATTGGAAAGACTGATAGGAAGTGAGGCCGAGCAAGGTTCTCAGCAGCTTCTGCATGAGCACCAGATTTGAAAACACACATTAATGTAGCACTGACATTAGGTCACATCAGTGCTGTTAAAAAATGCAGACACCGAACATAGTGCGTAAGAGATAAATGACAATGTTAAGCATAAGGTAGGTTAGAAGAAATAAAGCCGGCTTAGTACATGGCTGCATTTGAACACGTGTTCCTGAAGACCTGGATTCGGAATGATCTCACCTGGGGTGTGTTCTGAGGTGCTGGTCTTAGCCAAGTTGGCGAACGCGGGCGGCACATGCCTAGTAGTCACCAGAAAACATTCCAGTTCTAAATGCTAAGCTTTTTATTGTTTATTTGTCTGGGCTGACCTCAGGGTTACTGTGGCGAATCAGAAAGAAATCCCTTGTGTTTATTTTTTGCGGCTTACTCTTCTCTTTCTCTAAGTCATTTGTTAGCAAAATTCAAAATGGAAATAATACTTTGTTGTGTTGTTTTGATTGACATAAAGGATATACACTCAATATAAAAAATGATCCAACGTAAAGAAGCATAAAGAGGAAAGTAAAAACTTTTAACATTATTACTTCCCAAAGTTACCATCGTCCTATCAATACTTGAATGTATTTTCAGTTGGTAAACTCCCTTCTTTCAATAGACGCAAAGTTTTATACAAATAAGATTGTATATATGTATATATATACACAGATGCATATATATATATATTTCAATAACTTGCTTTTGAATACAATGCAAATATTTCAAACACAGAAATATTTGTTGTGACCACATGTTGTTGATGTCATGTCTATATTTGTGCAGCATAATTTTTTTCTCTTTTTTTATTGTAGTAATTACTCTACATGTTAAAATAATTTATTATGTCTAGGTTCCCCATTTCTTAGCTATAGTTCAACACACCCTGCCCTCCACCACATCACCAAGTGTCCTTCCCCATTGTCCAGTGGGCTCCGCCACCATTCGCCCCCACCTGTCCCACACCCTTTTGGTCACCTTAGTTCTGCTGCAGATGTTCCAGGGTTGGTTATATTTCATCTGTGTAGCATCATTTTTTATGGTGACTTAATATCGCAGAGATATGCGGTATATTATTTTATTATCTTAAAAGGGGAATTGAATTTTTAAAAAATACGAGAAGGATATACGCTTCTGAATTTTTTCCTGAGCACCGCAGGAGTGCATAGAGTACAAAGTGACCCTTATTTATTTTGTCTATAATCCCACCTCCCAAAGTTAGTTCTAAAATATGACCTCCAGAAGTTTTAAGAGCATGTGAACTGGTGCCCCCTGGTGGCCTAGTGGTCTAGTGCATCCTGGGTTCAGTCCACACACATCCCAAGGTCTTGAGTTCAAGATTCTTGGTGGCTGGGAAACAACCAAGATTGAAAGGAAAACAAAGTAAAATAGATAAATGCTTCTTCCTCCTCTCTCTACCTGCCTGCCTGCCCATTTTCCTTCATCCCTGCCTGCACCTTTCCTAAACACACACACACACACACACACACACACACACACACATATATACATATATATGTATATATATATGTAGTCTTTCCCAATGGGATCATTTTATGTTCTGTGATTTACTTTTTTTTTTTTTTTTTTTGTTGTTGTTAAAGGAAAGATGCAGCAGGAGTGAAGGCAGCAGTAGACAGGCAGGCAGGAGGAGAGGAGGAAGAACTTTATTTTATTTTTCAGTTGTTCACACTGGTTGTTCCCCTCAGCCTGGGACTTGAACCCAGGGGTGTGTGGCCTGCATCCTTCAGAGGCGCTTGACCTAACTCTGCTGTTCCACCAGAGTGTGCTTGATTTGTTTTAAAAACTTTTTTTTTTAATTGCGGTAACTTTGATATCAAAGTAATACAAACACATATGCGCAGGTTCATCATTCACAAATATGTGATGATGCACCACACCCACCACCAAATCAGCAAAAGTCTTTCACTGTCCACCCCCCGCCCCCTGGTAAACTCAGTTCTGCTGTCAGAACGTCACAGCACACAGTCCAGGCTCAGGCAGTTAAGGAGGCTGAAGTGCAGGTCAGCTCAAGCCCGAGCTGGAAGGGACAGCGTGGCCTCCTCGGGGTGGGGGTGCCATCGGTCACCGTGTTCTCAGTGATGGATGGACTGCTGGGTTGCAACTCAAGCCCATCGTGGAAACACTGGATTCTGTGCTTGGTGCACACGATGGGGCCAGGAACAGGGGGACTGCACGTGCACAGCGGTCCCCACCCTGTGTCCCTTGGGGTTTCGCTGGTAAACACAAGTTCAGCAACAGTAGGATGCTGAATGGCTGGGCTTTGGGGACCCCATCCTGATTTCTGCTGGTGGCTCTACCACGGTCCTGGTCTGGGGACCTGGGCTGCTGGGGAGACAAAAGGGACTCTTGACTGTGACCACTGTGGTAAGAAGGACCAGAGACTGTCGTCAGCCCTGGCTCCTGCCCCGACAGAACGCTGCCCAGAGAGCTCTCCTCACGCTCAGGGACATCTGAGGACACCTGTCTGCTCGGGCCCGTCAGGAGGGACAGTGAGGGTACGGGGCACGCTCAGTCCGCCTTTGATCCCCTCGTGCACGCGCGCTCAAGCAGAAAGGCCTGAAAAATCAGACCTGGAGCGTTTGCTATGCCACCTGCCCTGCTCCTTTCCTCCCGGAGCACCCTCCTTCCGCAGAGTGGCCGCTGTCAGCCGCACCGAGTCCCAGTGGCTGCTCAGGGACCTTTACACATCTGTGAAATGCGGAGAAGGCCACCAAGCAAGCATACGGCAGCACTGTCACTTGTTGGGAAGTCTGCGTTTTGCTGGCAGCCCTTCTTCCCTGGTGACACATAGGACGTGGGCCTTGCCAGCCAGGCTGCGCGTGGCTGCCCCTGCTCTGTCGCTGCAGAAGCCCGCGCTCAGCGACTTTCCGAAGCAGAGTGGAAGCCTCCATCAACGTGCTGGGAGGCGAATGGCGAGGCACAGGCATGGAGAGCGGAGCACTCTTTCCCCCTCCCGACTGTGGCCCGTTGAAGACTCGAGCACCCTCCTCCATCAGCTCCCAGACAGAGCCACAGGCTTTTTCTGTTTTGTCAACCAGTTGGCACAGCGACAGGTCCTGTTACAGCGGGTCTAGCATCTCTCCTGTAACCTCGCTGTGTCTCAACGAGCTCACAGGAGAGGCCGAAGCAAGTAACCTTGGAATATTGGGGATCGTTTATTCCTGTATTCACCTTGTTTTTTACACCTGTCTACACCTAAGCCCTTTCCAGAAAGTCATAACATGTCATAGTGACTGACATGCATCAGGCACTGTGGTCTCCCCATTTTCCGTTTCTTTCCTAGATCCCCGCAGGGTGGGCGAGGCAGCTCCTGCTGCTGCAGACTCCACGTCTTGGGCTCCGCCTTGTCTGTTCTTCTTTTGCTGCTGCTTCAGTGGAAGGGATCTTCGAGGCGATGACATGGGAGTTGGTGGTGACTATTTTTTCCAACACCCAGCCCCCATTTTCCTCGACCTCACTTCTTTTCTAGCCTGTTCCCCATGCTCTCCTGAGGGTGACTTCTGGGTCAGTAACGCCTTTTTGCAGTTGGCATCACTGCTCAGGGAATGTTGAAGCACTTCGAGTGGCCGTCCTCATTTCTCTGAGGACAGTCATGGCAAGTGCTGGGCTTAGGACGTGACACCCTCCGGAAGCTCCGATCAGGCAGGCAGATTCACTTGTGGGAGGACAGGGAGCATTTCTAGGTCCTTCCTTCTGGGGGGCTGGCTCAGTCTCCTCTCTTTTTCTCTTGTTTTGCTTTGAAGAAACTCACTTAGTTTGAACATGGATTATTTGACCCTTCACTTTGCTTCAATGTGGCAGCAGAGGACCTTCCGGGGGCTCCCCGGCCCTGCCCTGGGTTTGCCCCTGTTCAGTGTCACACGTACACATTCACTTTTAGGAGGTCATGACTGTGTGTGCAGGTCCAGATGGCAAGGAGGGTGGATCAGGCATGGGGAGGGGGACTCCTGACTGTCTTCCCGCCTCCCCGCGGCCCCTCCATGACTGCTGCACCCTCCTGAGCCTGCATGGAGATCAGCCTCTGTCCGCTCGGTTTTTTTTTTTTTTTTTTTGGCCAGGGGTTGGGGGTGACTGGCCATCCTACCTGGCTTGACCAGGGCAGTTCTGAATCATTGTCAAAGTGCAATGGAAAGGCTAAAAATACGTATTTCAATTATAGAGATTTTCTAAAATTATAATAACTCAGTGTTATAAGAACGTCCAATTTAGTAATAAAGCATCTTCCGATACCTCGTTTCCCTCTGTTTCCTGGGCATCTAGAGGTCACTTCTGATGGGGGTCCCCCTGTGGGAAGCAATTTGATCAGCAATCAGTGGGAACACATTTGAGTGCGTGCCGTGCAGTGGGGAGGGAATACACCTGCTCACTTGGGCTTTGAGAGCAGCGGGGTGACTTGAAGAACTCGCTGGTTGCGGACTAGCTGCTCTTACCTGCACCCTTTACAGTGTACTGTGTCAGGCTCTGTGGCTGCTCACTGAATGCCCAGCGTCCGGATGACGCGGTCAGGCTTGCTTCTACTTCATTATTGGAGGACCCCCTGCTTCAGACTTCCTGCCTCTTTCAGGGCTTGCAGAGTGAGATAAATGTCAGGTCTTGAACACATATTAATTCAGAATAATCAATCTGGGGCTCATTTGAATTCGATTTGCGATCTCTCCCAGCGGCAAGAGCGACATGTCTCTCAGGCGCCTGCAGATGTGTGCTTGGGTCCCTCCCTGCTGTCTACCCCTGGCGTCAGGTTCTGGGCCCTCAGAAGAACGCTGACTTCTCTCGCTTTGCTGACACGGGTGTCCCCATGTGGCTCTCAGGGACACTCCCTGAGAGAGCCTGTCTCATGTCTTCTCTCAGTGTTACCTCTTTCTGTTGAAAAAGATGTAACGACCATCCCCTTTATGTCAATGTTGTACTAGGAATTGAAGGCACCGCAGAGAAAAAGATAGACTTGGATGTTGGACTTCAAACTTCTCCAGTTTCCATCATGCGTGCCATGAGGGTCTAAGGTTTGCTTATCCTCAGGACGACATGTCCTGCCAGCATGATTTCTTATGTGGATGCACAAGGGCAAATAGGAAACTTAAAAGGGACAACTTCAAAAAAAAAAAAGTACTAGCCAGAGCTTTCTTCATCATCTATAACATTATGGCAACATTCAAAATGCATAAATTTAGACATTTAGACTTTTCGCATACTGTGTTACTCGGTGTGTTTGTTGTGCTGTTAATATGTGCCATGTTTTAATGTACAGGACATGTATGAATGCGTATATTCAATGAGGGAAGAAGCAGCCATTCCATTTTATAAACAAGGAGATTGAGCTTAGTGAGTGTATGAGACACGATGAAGCCACTCATCTCATTTCCTGGCAAAGCCACCACTGAACCCGGGTGAGAGGGGCAGCTCATTTCAAACTGAGTGCCCTTGTCCCTTTGAAGGCGTTGTATCATAGACAGGCTGTCCCAAGGTTTTGCTTTATGCAAACGCGCTGGGAGGCCCCCTTCCCCACTGCTCGCAGGCATCATCCCCTCAAACTTCAGGACCCTGAGCCTGCAGATAGTTGTGTGGGGAGAGAAGATTATCAAGGTGTGAGTCTTCCTTGAAAGTCATATGTAGCTTGAGAAAATGAAGTGACTTGGACTTTCTCATTTTGTTTGCTCTCAGGATATTTTTATAAAAATATGTAGTGAGTAATCTCTTTGCATTCAAATATCAATCTAAATTGTTCTTTGGAAGTAAAACTGGCCTTACTCAGGGAAAGGAGGGTAGGAGAGAGGGAGGGAGGGAGGTGTGAAAGTTTCCTTGTGCCTCTGTGTAATATCCATATTAGGCACACATGTTGAGTTTTAGAATTAAACGTGTTCCTTTTTTTTTGAATTTCTGTTTCCTTATTTGCCTTGAGGCTCATTGCATATACTTAGGGGTTGGTTCCTGAGATCCTGGGGCCTGAAAATGTTCAGCTTTGAGAGCAGACAGTGTTCTGGGTACAGAGTGACACTGCCCTTCAGATCTGGAGTCAGAATTTTCTTCTTGGGGAAAGACCCCCCCACCTGCTCCAGCCTTTGACTTTGAACCTCCTCAGGGTGATGAGGAATAGTGAACAATCTGACTTCTTATGCCTGGGAAGGGCGGGTGCCTTTCTGTTCTTGCCTGTGTAGCTTTGGAAGGACAGCCTAGGATGGGTGCCATCTGCTCCTTGAGGTGAGGAAGGGAGACTAATAAAAGGCATGAAGAACATTTTCTTCCTTCTTTTCACTGGATTCCTTGTGAGTGTCGCCCACTCCCAGGTAGGGACAGAGTATTACATAAACGACACCCTCCTTAGGCAGCCATGAGGCAGCAGCAGGCCTTTTCATTTAGAGTCTATCACCTGAGAGTTGATCAAGTCATCACAGGACAACTGGAGTTTGACCCTGATCCCACGAGAGATTGAAAACATCTTCTGGAGAGAAGCGAGGGCAGGGAGCATCCTGGCTCAGAGAGAAGCCGGCAGCCAGGCACGGCGCCCAGTGTGCTTAATAACTGAAAAGTAAATAATGAAAGGCTAGTCAATAAACAGTTGTGGTTTGATAAATTATTCATTTTAAGGTTACTTCCAGTGTTTGCCCAGAGCAGGGAGAAGGCCTGGATGTTTTTCCCCCAACGCGGCCCTCTGGTCCAGGCTCCTAGATGCGGAGCCGTTCACTTTGCGGACAGCAGAGGGCGCGCGCGCCACGCCAGCTACCGGGCTGGGCCGCCTCCCCTACTCCTGCGCACGAAACAGCGCGGGGCCGGGCGGAGGAGGAGCGGGCAGCGCCGGCTGAGCGAGGGGAAGGGTGGTGGGGAGCCCTGGAAACCAAGAGAAGATCTTTTTCACAGACAGATCACATTCACCCTTGTAGTGCGGCCTAAGGAAAGAAACAGAAAACGGTTTCCCTCTGTTCCTTGCTTCAAATAACTTACTTATATGACAAGCCTGAGATGACAGATTTGGAACACTCTGGGCAAAGGCGAGGCGACATTAAAAAAAAAAAAAAATCCAACAGATTTATTTCTCTCTTGAAAGCTGAACTCTGATTTCCAGGAGAATCTCTCTGGATTCCAGTAGTTCTCTGGGGACTCACTGCGAGCGAACAGTCAAAGATGCCCGCAGTAGCGGGCCCCAGGCGGCTGGAGGAAGGTCCTGCGCGCTCTCCAGCGGCCCTGCGCCCCCGACGACACCCTGCGTCGGTGTGCGCCCCGGCGCGCTGTGCCGGCCTCCTCGGTTTATTTAGGAAACGGGCTTGCAGGAACTGCACCTGCGTGGTGGAGGGGCCTTCCTAGCCACCGACGGCGCCCCGTCCAGCCTGTGCTCTGCGCTGATGCAGATGCTGCAGCCACGGTATTTATTTATAATAACAGGCGAGCCAGCCCACAGGGACGTGCCATCTCGTTTGTAATCAGTCCCAGCGCCCGGCTGTGGTAGCAGCGCAATCAGGCTTCACATTAAGTGACAAATTGGCTTCATCTCCTCATTCTGACTGTCGTTTCTGACTGTCGTTCAGCGGGTGTCCATCATCTCGGTTACAAGGCCTTGGCGCTCAGTACCACACACAGACACACAGACACAAGCGCATCCTGTGATGTGTCGGGAAAAAGCCACCGTCCCCCATCCACCTCCAAGGCCCGGTTCCGGCTGCGGACAGTGAGCTCCTGGCTGGGGCAGAAGCAGGCGGGCGAGGAGAGCCGGGTTTCTGGTGGGATAGACCTTGGTGTGCCTGCTGGGTCACTAGTGAACCAACATCCGGTTCTCCGATTTCAACTAGGAGATGAGGATGTATCTCTGTCTACAAGACTTAAGAGAGCTGGAATATTTGCAGAGATACTTTTCTCGTGATTTTAGGTGCAGCCTTCTCTCACCCTAAGGCAGATGAGCTCTTGAAAGCCTTTCGTTTTTTAAAATTTTTAGGAAGGAAGTGGTTAGGAATGAAGGCAAGCAAGCAGGCAGGAAGAAACAGGAGGAAGAAGCATTTTTTTATGTGGTTGTTCATTTTGTTTATCCCTCCTCACGCCCAGCTCCCCACCTTTCAGCTCTGGCCTTGGGGGCCTTGGGCCTTAGGTGTACTGTGCGGCGGCAGCTGCAGATGTAACAGTTGAGCTGCCTAACACGGACTTTTCTTTCTTTCAGGGAAAGTTGCAGGCAGAAATGAGGGTGAACAGTCAGGCAGGCAAGCAGAGAGAGGAGGGAGAAGCATTTCATTTATTTTATCTAGTTGCATATCTTGTTTGTTCCCCCGGCCCCAGGATGCGAACTTGGGTTCTTGGGATGTATGTGGACTGCACAGGCGGAAGGCGGCAGATCTAACTGCTACTCCACCAGGGCGTGCCTCCCCACAGCTTCTTTATCCACGCAGCTGCTGCTGGACACTTTGTTTCCAGCTCTGTGGCCATTGTGAACCATGCTGAAATCAAATAATCCCTTTGATCTCTTACATTAAACTTATTAAAACATATCAAGAGACCATTGGAATCTCTTTTTTGAACCCTTTCTGAACAAACAACTCCATCAGTGGTTTCTTTCTGGAATAATAGGATACAGAATAGGCCAATGGTTAAATGCTCAGGTTCTGGAGCCAGACAGCACTGGGGTCAGATTCTGTTCCCACCACTGGGTGGCTTTTCCTTGTAGAGGCTTTCCTGGCCTCTCAGTCTCTGCACCCTTATTTGAAAAGTGGGGGAAATGATGCAACAGAAAAAAAGAACAATGCAGATGAAAAGAGTTTCCAAAAAGGAAATATGAAAAACCCTTATACATACATACATACATACATATCTATATATCTATATATCTTGAGCCTTGCTCATAACAAGAGAAAGGAAAAGGAAGGCGAGAGGCCATATTTCTCACCTGTCAGACAGGATGAGCTCAGAGCATTGACAGCACCCCTCGACAGGGCTGATGGGAAGAGGTGCTCCCTGGCATATCCCCAATGGAGGATAAGCTATCACTACCTGTCTTAATGGCAAATGGTTATCTCATTTGATCTGCAGTCTCCTTTGGGAATTTGTCCTGTGGATAAGCTAGCATAAGTATGAAATGGTGTATGTTCAGAGTTACTCACTGTGGCACGTTTCTTGGTGGGAAAAGTTTGGAAACTGTGCACTTGTCCATCACTATGGAATTGGTTCAGTCGTTCATGGTGTGGTACAAAGTCATGCAGACAAAGAGGAGCAGCGTCTGTGTCCCAGCACGGAGAGACCGACGTGCCACGGAGACACAGACAGCTGTGAGGCGCATCCCTCACGTGAAAACAGGGCGGAGAAGCACGCCTCGCTCCTGCTGCATTTGCAGAGTGGCCCTGCACAGCGTGTCCTCAAAATCCAGTCCGGCGGTCGCGTTTGTAGAGAGCGGATCGGGCACAGGGTGGGAATAAAGACGTTTCACTTTCTGCCTCCGAAGAGTGTCTGACTTTTGAAACCTGCGTGGCTTTTACCTATTGAACATAAAGGAACAAAAGCGTTGGCCCAAGCCCAGTGCCTTCCCCCGCCGTCTGGGGCGCCGGCTTGGCACCGCCGCTGGATCATTCGTCATTTCTGTGGCACACGCACTGCCTCCTGCCTTAAGCTGGAGGGGACGGCTCGAGGTTGGCGTTGCCAAGCCTGGGCTGCAGCTTGGGCTCCGTCGTTACTAGTGTGCGATCTGAGCCAGTGTCTCCTTGCTGAGCTCTGTCCCTGCGCTCGGGACATGAGGGTGTGAAGGGTAAATCTCAGGGACACACAGTGCAGGGCAGGCCTGAATGCCCCGTGCATGATGGCTGATCGCAGGCTCAAGCTTTCAGGGCCCTGGGTTTGAGTTAGAGTGTCTGTGTGTGTGTGTTTTGTTTTGTTTTTCTTTAAGTAAAGGTGCGGGCAGGAATGAAGGTGACTATCAGGCAGGAAGAGAGAGAGAGGAGGAAGCACTTCATTTTTTTTACTTAGTTGTTCACACTGGTTGTTTCCCTCTGGGCCTGGGACTCAAGCGCAGGGGCACGTGGTCTGTGTGCCTGTGGAGACAGCGGACCAACCACCATGGCGCCGGGTGTGTGTCGCTTTATTTCCCCATCAAGTCTTGGTACGTGCTTGGTGCAAACTCAAGCCTGTCCGTTCGCGAATGTGAAATGGTGTGGCCAGTGGGCTCTGAGGGCTGCCAGGAGCCAGTGCCCTTGTCTGTAACTCCTAATTCAGAGAGAAAGTCCTCATCTGCTCTGGGACCGAGGGCAGGCACTGCTTCTCTGTCCCCTCTCCAAACACAGCCTCAGTCAGGAGCAATGAACTCAGGGGCTCCCCATGGGCTGGGTTCCCCGAAGGACACAGATTGCAGGTGAGCTTCAGGTGTGCGCAGCCCCTCAGCAGACACTTTCCATCACGCTGGTGATCGTTAGTTCAACGAAACCATGGACACCGACCTTGTGCCCAGAAACCGGTTGTGAATATGGAGAGCAGAGTGATGAGCTCTGGCTTCTGGTGGTTGCTGAAGTGGTTTTGAGGACATCTGTCCTCTGTCGACCGTGCGGGTTGCCTGGGTAGGCTAAATGGCTCCTCCTGCCTTGGGGCCATCGTCTGCTTTGCATGTCACATGTTAGAGCTGCCAGAGACCCGGCTACTAGGCCATGAGCTCGAGGTACAGACCCACAGGTGTTTGGCCAGGGAAGGACCTGTCTGGCTGACTTTGTACCTGGAGAGGACAGGGAGGATGAGGCAGCGGCCGTATGGGCATCCCAGCTCTGAACACGTGGGCAGGGGACAGGTGGACAGACAGGTGGACAGACAGGTGGCGGTGCGTGCGGCGCAGATCCTGACCTCTCACCCTAATCTGACACTCAGGATGTTGTGCAAACAGGATGGGGCCTCTGATTGAGGCTCTAATGACAGTGGTTGGTGGGGGCACACCAAGTCTTTAGGGGATTTCCTTAAACACTGAAGGCATCACTTGGGTGCTTTGATGTCGCACCAGGAAGCTTAGAGCCTCCTCAGCTGGGGTGAGAATTCTGGGGCCTGTGCTGCGACTTCCGGGCTCTCCATTCAGTAATGGACACGGAAAAGCAAGTGCATGGGACCTGTCGCATGCTGGTGATTCACGCCTGCAGGCCCAGGCTGCTTTCCTCTTCCTTCTGGGTAGCAGAGACTGGGCCCCACGTGCATTTCTCCCCCAGTGCAGCAGGGAGGTGTCAGCCCTGCAGCCACTGTGAACACAGGCCTGGAGGGCAGTGCTCCCATCTGTGTCTTCTGCGGTGCCCTCTGGGAACCGTGTGAGGGGCACTGAGGTGGGAGAGGAGCTGTAGAGAATTTTGGACATGAGAGGACAGCTGAGACTCCCTCACACCTGCTGCCCCTGCCCAGGGGTCCCCCACCTTCGCAGCTTTTGCAAAGGCTCTGCCAAGTGGAGTCCGGCCAGCCTGCCGGCGGGAAGGACTGCGCGCTTCCAGTAGCGCACAAAGGGCAGAGCGGCCGGGGCTCCCAGCTCGGCCCTCATCAACCCTGTCATTTCCTGCAATGTTTATGTGGTCCTCTCCGTGTATTCTGCCAGCTCGAACAAAACGGTGCTGCTATGGAAACGGCAGACACCGGCATCCCGGCCCTGCACTTGGCCGCCCGGCCGGGAGAGAGATAATGGCTTTTGTTGTTATCTATTGGAGGCTGCGCTCAGCCCTGTACCCTCAGGCCCTAACGAGGGACGTGCTGACTCGACACCCTCTCCTCTCCTGGAAACCTCCCAGCCCCAGTGATGCAGGCGGAGATAACCGGTGCTGTCAGGCCAGCTCGTTACCCCAACACAGCCCCGGGCCCTCTCCTGGTCTCAGGCATCTGCTGGATTCTCACCCAGAGCCCAGCCGATGGCCCTTACATCATCCCACCTGCCTGCCTTTCCCACAGTATGAATAAATACAGTCTCCTGGAGACATTTGTGACCTAGATGTTTTCTGTCGGGGAGCAGTGGGGGGCAGCGCCCCGCCCCTCCCCTCCCCGCCCCGCCCAGGACCCCAGGAACAGGTGGCTGGTTTTCCTTCCAGAATGAATACAAACCACAGCCCTCTAAACACACATTTAATAGCAACCCCCAAAGCTCAGAACGTTTAACGGGAGGTCAGTTTCCTCTCTCCGACACCCACAGTAGTCATGCTGTGGGATGCGGGCCCGAGCGATGAAGAATTCCCCGGGGACCTCTCACCCCTGGACAGCCAGGTCAAATCAGACACAGCTGGGCCAGGAGAGGGGCTGTGGGGGGGCTGTGGGCGAACACAGCTGTGTTTAGAACGCACTGATGTCTTGGTCTATTTTTCCAATATATGTGCTTTGAAAAGCGTTTTCTGCTTGAAATGCAGCCTCATGTGCAGAGCACATATGTGCGGTGCAGTTACTCTACTTCTGAGCTGTCTCAGGGACTGGCTCTCTTGTACTCTTAAAGCAGTGGGTTTTATTTTTCTTCTTGGCAGCACCCATTTTCTCTGGTTGCAAACTGCTCTATTTTGGGAGAGATAATTGTGGAAAAATCTTCTGACCCATTTGCTTGCAAATGCTTTTCTTCGGTAAGAAATATTTGATATTCTTAAAGCTCTTGCCACATCAAGTAGGGTGATTTTCAAATTCTGTTTGATCCTTCTGAAAGCCAGCGAGCTTTGTTCGCAGGGAAATTGTAGTACAACCAAACAAAAAAAGCATAGTTCTAATTCCTGACTCGTCTTTCCCTATGTGGGCACAGGAGTGTTTGGGTGCCAGGTAGCAGTGTGAGGTCACAGTCCCATAGTCACCAGAGGGCCGCCCTCTGTCCTCAGAGACCTGGGCAAGACAGTAGCCTGTGGACCCAGGCTTGTGTCCTGGGGCCTGGGGAATAACCAAAATGAGCAACTAAATAAAATGAGAGATGCTTCTTCTTTCTCTTCCTCCCTGTCTCTGCTCACCTTCATTCCTGCCTGCACCTTGCCTTTAAAAAAAAAATTTATGTACGTAACACCTACACACACAAGTATATGTGCAGAGAGTTGACTCTAAACTTCTTCAATGTTTTATTACAGTAACTTTGATTTTGCACATTAAAATAAACACATGTGCAGGTTCCCCATTCCTCAGATACTCGTCAGCACGCCCTGCCCGCCACCACGCCAGATGTCTCCACCACTGTGTGCTTTGTTTGCTCCTGTTTTGTCTGTGCTCTGGCGCTGAGCCCGTGGGGTCCTCGGTCGTGGGGCCACCGCCCATGACTCGTCTGGGTCTGCAGCTTGTATCCGGGATCTTAGGCGACCGGGCTTTGTGCTCAGGCTGCAGTTGGGATCAACAGTTTGGCTTTGTGGAGTGTTTTAGTGCCCAGATGTTCTGAAGTTCGGAGAGGGCCGCACAGGAACAGGTTCCAGCCTGAAGGGGGTCTGTGCTGGTGGGTCTGCTTGGAACAGACCTGAAGGAGGGAGGAAGGAGAGATCCCAGACTTCCCACGTGAATCACCTAAACAAAACGGTTCTGTGAACCTTTAAGCTCTTTACCTGGACTTCATGCATGCGTTCAGCGCACACGTGCACGCAGTCACACAGTCACACGCACACGTGCACACACAGTCATGCCTGCCTGACCACTCGTCTGTAATGAAGCGCGGCTCATCGAGGGCCTCCCAGGACACACCACGCTGCCCGCTGTGTACCCGGCTGCAGCCTCCATGACCATGAGGCACCTCCATGAGGTGCCCCATGACCGTCCCACAGTGACGAAGCCTCCACCGGTGTCGCTCAGAGCAGGTCCCTGTCGCTAAGTGACACGCTCGCACACACAGTCACGTTCACAACTCTGCTTTTTACAAAAGTGACCTCCACCTCTGACTGTCTTGGGTGGGGCCGGGGTGGACGTGGGGACTCAGGCAGAGAAGGTGACACCGCAGGAGAGGCAGGAGCACCCCGCTGACCGCTGGCTGCGCACGGAGAGATGTCTCCACATGGTCCTTCCCAGGTGAACTGGTGGGTAAAGGACTCCCTGCGGGGGAGTCTGGGGCGCCCTGAATTGTTTCAGTAGGTGTTCTTTTTTGAGCACTGCTGTTCCAGCTGGTGTGTGTCGATGACAAAGAAATGCATCTGCCTGGGCAGGGGTCCTGAAGCTGGGCATGGACTGGCGGCAGCAGCTCCTTCAGGACACCAGGGACAGTGACAGGACACGGCGCTAAAGTCCTCCCTCTCCTGCCTTGTCCTCCCTTCTGGCCTCCCTAGTTTCACGTCTCTGGTCTTTGCAGACCAGGCTTCTAAGTTTAGAACAGGGCAGGGAAATCTAGCTTCCTTGATTTCTATTGGAGGAGTAACACAAGGGCCTGCGCGGTGAAAAAGCCAATGAGCGCCCTGGTGGAGTAGTGGTTTCATCTACGACCTCCAGCAGAGTGTTCTCCACACACATCCAAGGACCAGGGTTCACATCCCTGGCCTGGGGGACAACCAAGATGAACAACTAAGTAAAGAAAGATAAACAATCCTCCTTTCTCTTCCTGCACCTTTCCTTAAAAACAAACAAAAACTAGTGGATTAATCACTCTGGAGTTTGAAGTTCAGGGAAAGTCCCAAGTTTTTCAGGTACCCTTCAAGTATAACATTGAAAGGACTTCATTGCAGGTGTTAGTTGAGAGCTTTTGCTTTTTAAGTGAAGCTTCAAGCATTCCATTAGGTAAGTCAGGCTGCATTACGGAAATTCCACTGTTTGGGGCAGGAAGAGACCTGAGGGGGTGGGAAGTCAGAGAGCGTCCTTGACAGTTAAAGTGGACTCAATACCCATTTCTTCCTGGGACCCAAGTGGGTCGTTTAATTTCTAGGCGCTGGGAGATCCTGGGCATTCCAATTAACGAGTCATGCTTTTTTTCTTACCATGTAATAAACACTGGGAACTGGAAACAGAGAGAAAAAGAGAAAATCATGAAAGGCTGAAAATGTAAAACGCAGAAACCCTGTCGCCCTCTGGCTGGCTAGGTACTTTTATTCAAAACAAAGGATGAGATAACTGCCCAGGGCTGCTCCCAGCTCTGGGAAGGCAGTGGGGAGATGGAGGGTGGATGGAGGGTGGAGGGAGCCCCTCAGGGACTGGATTCGGGATCCAGCACTCTCCCAAGTGGATCGGGATCCTTGTTGGGGGAGCTGAGGGCTCTCCTGGCCTGTTACTGGAGGTGAATAGTTCTGATTATCAGCACCACAAGATGTCAGGGACCTCTGTCCCTCGCCCTTCTGTGAGCAGGGCAGAAATTTTCTCACTTTGTCTGGGCAGAAAGGGAGGTTCCAGGACAGAGGAACCCACTTCCTTGTCTGCGCTGCCACTTTGCACCAGGTCAGGTTCCCGGAGCTGACGCATGTCACCTTCACAGTGTGTAATCACACATGGCTGCTGTTAGTCTCGCCACCTCACAGTTGAGGAAACTGAGGCACAAGGGGTAGAGGGCTCGTTGGAAGTAAGGACTGAGGGAAGGTCTTTCCAACAAAGTCTGAGTCCCCAGTCTCTTATTTTCCTGTCTCGCCGAATGGCAGCTCAAAAAGCGGGAAAATGCAACAAATCTCAAAAATCCAGATGACAGCATATGATTCTTATTAACATATTTTCTAGGACATCTTTATGTTATTTTTTTCTTTACTTTTTTGTTTTTTGGGCTGCAAGCTTTGATTGCCTCTTTACGTGACAATGATTTTGTAGTATCAGTTTCTATGGCGAGAACAGAAAGATAGTTGAGTCCTTCCTTCAGCATGATTGATCAAAGCTTTTCTATAACTTCATTAGAATGGAGAATGCATAAATCACGTGATGTCACACAGACACACGGGTTGCCAAATGCAGTGCAGTACTGCGGCCTACGATAAAGGAGGTGGGGTAAATTCTGTTGTGCACAATTCTCATCAAAACAGAAACAAATCGAGGGCATTGATAATTGTATATCATGCATTACTGAGTAAAGCGCTCTGGCTTTGACTTGACTTCAAGGAGAATTGGGTCCTCTGGTTACAGGTGTGCATGTGTGAAGATGAAAACAGTTTCCCACAAAACCTTCCGTGCTTCTCTGCATTTCAGTCTTGTTTCTCTTCTGCTCACACACACTTCCAGGGCTGGGTGCTGCAGACAGGTTGCCGACAGAGTAAGTTCTCACTTAATGCTGTCGACGGATTCTTGGGAAATTCACGTCCAACCACCAGTTTGACTGTAGGCGAGTTGATGTCAATGACACTTAAGTTCCTACTTTTCTAGTCACAAGATCATCACCAATCTTCTCAATAAAGACCCCAAACTCTTCTTTTTTGAAAGGCGCAGGCAGGAATGAAGGCAGGTTGGCAGGCAGGAAGAGAGAGGAAGAAGCATCTTTATTTTTATTTAGTTGTTCACACTGGCTGGTTTTACCCCCTGGCACTCAAAGCCAGTGGCGTGTGGCCTTCGCTCCTTCTGAGGCAATTGGCCTAACCACTGCTCCACCAGGATGCACTGACCCCAAACACTTTGGCTGTTCAACCATCATTTGTATTCATTCCTTTATTTCCCACCCTGTGTATTCCAGTTCAGGGTGGACAGTGGCTAGAGACAGTCCCAGCAGCTCAGGGTCCAACGCTGGGTGGGACGCCCTTCCATCGCAGGCTGGTTCTCACACACACACACACACACACACACACACACACACACACACACACACTCACTCTGATGGGGCACAGTGATCCTCATGTGCACGTCTCTGGGACATGGGAGGAACCTGGAGTCCCCCAAGGAAATCACGCAGACCTGGGGAGACGTGCCAACCCCACACAGAAGGTACCCTGGGTGCGAACTGAGTGCTTCTCCTCATCAGTGTGACAGTGAGATGGCGCTGAACTCGACATCATCCGAGGAGCCTGCTGCATGTTCTGCTTTATCTGGGTCGGGCTCCGTTTACACCTGTTGTCTGGCTCAGTACATCATAGGGCCTTCGGTGGGGGGACGGAGTCAGTGCAGCTGACCGGTGATGAGTCCTCTCTGGTTCCTGGGGAAAAGCTTCGTGGGCAAACCTGATGTGTCCTGGCTGCTTCTCCCTGGAGGCATGAGGATAACTCAGCTTCCTGGGAGACGGATGACATTGAATGGGAGAACCCTTACCCAGGGGATGCGCTTAGTTGGGTATCGCTAGGGAGGGGTTATGTGAGGTCACAGCTCTAGACACTCTGGATTAATAAGTTGTCACCCCTGGAAAAGCTCCTGCTCCTGCACAAGTCCCTGGGTGCAAAAGGAGGCTGCTTCGTCACCCGAGAACTCCCCGCCATGTGAGGTTACGCGCGAGCCTCTTCCGGAGATAGCGCATCATCGCTGTCAGCCAGGGGCCGGGAAGGAAGTGGGGGGAACCATAGCCATGGAGGGCACCCCAGACTTCACTCTGCTTTGCCTTTGCCTCTTGATATTGCATAATCTTCAAATCTCTTGATTTTTTTTCCATTTGACACTCTTTAGTCATATGGTGGGACAATTATACTATAATTTTAAGTAGCACAAATTCACACAAAATTGCCTGAACAGTATGAGTCTTAATTTTTTTTTGCTTGTGAAATATCCATGGTGGTTATTCCTGTGTGGTGAGTACAGATGAGTTTATTCTTTTTTTTCTAGGTTTTCTACAATAAATCTGTATTTATTTAAATAGAAAAAAAGATGTGAAGAATTTTGGTCCCTTCAGAATGTGTATGGGAGGATTTTTTTTCATCCTGTTTTTTAATATTTTTTATTGTAGTAATTATTCTACGCATTAAAATAGACTCACCTGTATAGGTTCCCCATTTCTTAGATACATGTCCACACGCCCTACCCTCTGACAAATCATGCAGTGTTCTTCCCCATTGGCCAGTGGGCTCCACCACCATTTGCCCCCACCCACCCCATTCCCTGTTGGTCACCTCAGGTCTGTTGCAGATGTTTCAGGGTTGGTTATGTTTCATCTGTTCCTTTTTTATGTTTATTCACATTCCACTTATGAGTGAGGTCATCTGGTATCTATCTTTCTTCTTTTGACTTGTTTCACTTAGCATCATCCCCTCTAGTTCCATCCATGTTGATTCGAATGACAGGTTTCATCTCTTTTAAGGGCTGTGTTGTAGTCCATTGTATGTATGGACCACATCTTCTTTATCCATTCACCTGACATGTTCTTAGCTCTTGTGAACAGGGCCACAATAAACATGGGGGTGCATACATCTCTGCAAGTGGGCACTTTTGTATCTTTTGGGGAGATGCCCAGAAGTGGAATGACGGGATCATATGGGATTTCCATCTTCAGTTTTTGAGGAATCTCCACACTGTTCTCCATAGGAGATTTGCACGCCCACTAACAGTGCAAAAGTGTTCCCTTTTCTCCACATCCTCACCAGCATTTGTTGTTTCCAGACTTTTGGATAATAGCTAGTCTTTCAGGTGTAAGGTGATGTATCTTATTGTTGTTTTAATTTGCATTTCCCTGATAGTCAGTGAGTAGGAACATAATTTCACGTGCCTGTTGGCAAATCCCTTGATTTTAAATGCTGGATTCTGAGTGAACTCTAATTTGTGTGGGTCTGATTTGACCATGACCCTAAGGCTAAGCCACCTGGTACAAACTACAGATTACAGGACATCATAGCATTTGGACACATGCTAGCTCTTAGCTCTGTCGTGATGTTGGTACAGAAGGAATTTTTCTGGAATCTTACCAATAGCTTGACTCAACACAGACATGACTCATTACTTTCCAGGTGCTGCTGATGTTATTCTTTGTTTCATACGTGAGAACTGCCCTTTGAAAGCCAGTGGTTGGTGCTCTGGGTCCTGGTCCCATTTCTGGGACCTTCTCTGATAAAAGAGACAGGAGTCTCTGGAACCTTGATTCTCGAATGCTGCTCATGTTTGCTTGTTGGCCTTGCTTTTTAGGACTCAGGTATAAGCCCACTTGGTTCACAAAGTCACGACATCTGACACTTTGTAGTGCTGGTCACCCTCAATGTCTCCTAGCATCATTAAAGCCAGAGTCACTGAATTTCCTGGGGACCTAGGCAGACAAGTTCTTGATGGACCTGCTGCAAGTCCCTGCTGTTTAGAGACACATCACACTAAAGGTTGGTAAGGTCCCTAAACACAGCACCCTTTCCCCTTCAAACCCCGAGTTCCCGCCTAGCACATTGGAGAACCTGGAAGCAATTAATGATGTCAAGATTGAGTAACAGGTGCCAAGAGCATAGAGATACCCCAAAGCTGGGTGTAAGGTCTCTCCCAGTATCAGTTTCCCAAGGAGACATTGAGGTTCAATAATGAAATCTCCTTGAAATTTCAAGTCCAGATATGTTAAAATCCCAAGGCTGTGAAATTGGAAATAAACACCTTCGGTCTGCGAGTTAAACATTCTTCCATTCAAGTCCCCAAATCATTGGCTTCAATTCCTTATTTGACCAAGTCCCTGGAGTCCCAACAGATGCATCCAGTACAGCCAAGGTCAACCAGCCTCCTCCACTGCTGCTGAGACTTTCCTCAAAGTCTAAGAGCCTCAGCTGAAGGCCAAGTGGCTAACCCTGTCCCTGGAGACTCGTTTTCCTTCACCCGGTTGCAGACATCTTTATGTGAGGGCAGACTAGAGGGAGCTAGGCTTCAATCATGACGCCATGTCCTTTCCGTGGAAGCGTCTCTGGTCTGAGCATAAAATCTGTCATCTTCTTGAGGGAGAAGCAGTGCTCCCCGGGAATGCTGACCCGTGCGCTCCACACTCAGTGTGTGCCCAGGGGCCCGCAGATCTAAGGCTCCACCCCAGAGGCCCTGATTCTGGTTTGGCGAAGGGTTCCAGGAACCGGCATTTCCATAAACCCCTCAGGTGATTGTGCAGAAAGCTGGGTCTGTGACATTTGGGTGCACATCCCCTGGATGTGTCCCCAGTTTATAGCACAGCTGCTGGAACTTATTAGAAGCTCAGTGAATATTTGCACATTGAGTAAATCACTTTGCATCTGAAAAGTAACAAGAGATGGCAGAGGATGGGAGGAAGAATCTCCTACTGTTGTGAACAGTACTGATAGTTCCTCTGCAGCTGTGTCAGGGATTAGAAGTTTTTCTCAAAATGTATTTGTGTGGCAGGTCTTGGGTTTTAGATTTTGACTGAGGTGGGACTGGGAGGAGGAGACGTTATCTGGTCAATTTCTCCTTCAGTTGCTGGGCCTGTTTGTGTATTTCAACCATCATGTCGGACACTTGATATTATAATTTTATAGATCAATTATGCTTCAACACAACAGACAAACGTTGCTGGGACCGTAGGGACCCAAAGTTATACCAAGCTGTGTGTCACTGATGTCACTTTCTATAGTGACTGATGACAGCGAATAGTCAGATCCTGCATTGAATGCAGGATCCAATTTATTTTCTCGATTTCATCATCATAACGTTATGTAGCCACTTCTGCTTTTGCCTCCATTTCAACTTCCAGCCGTAAGCTATTGGCCCTCTCACTTACACCTGATTTTTTAAAAATTTAGGCAGTCTGTGGAAATTCTTGTCTTCGTGGAAGGCCCTTGCATCGCTATGCTGATGCTTCCTCTGCATACTTCTGGAGCACGTCTCCAAAATAGACAGTTAAATCCCCACAGCCCACTGGATTCTCTTAAGAAATTATTGAAAGTTCTTCGATTAAGGAACTTAGCCCCTAGCAATCTGAAGAGAATGGATTTTAAACTTTTATGTGCTGCTACTCTCTAGCTTTCAAATTTGCTCAAGCTGGCCTAGCAAACATGGGCTGAGGCATGCTTTCTCACTGGGAGGCAAGCTGTCCTGAGACTTGACAAAGGTGGGGGGTCCCGCAAGAGAATGTGACCTGAGTGTCGTGGCACTTGGCGTTGTCAAGATTACTGAGGTCACTGTGGATAATAACTTAATAATATACCATTTACATATGTAAAACAAATGAAGAGTATATTTAATCACATCACCCATAGATAATTGATTATAGATAATGGATCATGCAATAATTATAGATACAAGTTCAGTTGCTATGCTTACTAGCCACTAGAGTGTTATTGGAGGTGTGGGAATCCGTGACCTCTGGCTGCTCACTGGCGCTCAGGCGAGGCTCCGGGCCACCTGCTCGCCAGTCTGCACGTGTGAAGACCTGCAGGTGCCACGGTGCCAGCCATCACACTGCTCCTTTCTTCTATTTCTGAATCTCCCGTTGTGAAGGGGAAACCCCAATTCTAGGCGTTTTATAGACTGCATTCTATGGAAACTCCTAGCTCTCTCAAACTTGTCTTCTTTCACTTAGGAAGCAAAAAGCCACCTCTGAAAATAATTCTGCTGCTGACACTGTCACATTATGACATTCCCTGTACCCTTCATTCCAGAGTAAACAGATGCTTCGCTTATACTTCGGCCAACCCTAGAAACTGAGACTCAGCCTCACTGGTCTGTTGTCTCTGCTGGTCTCCTGCAAACCTTTGCAAACCCTAAACCAGGAATAGTTCCTTTTCATCATGTGATTTATTTCCTGTCTTCCGTCTGCATTACCAGCTTGTCTGCCTGGAAGAAATATCACCAGGTTGGTCCCTCACTTGTGGCTCAAGTCACCGGAATCACCGGACATTTGTTAAAACTAAGCTGACTGGGTCCCACTGGCTTTCGGTTTCATAGGCTTGGGTGGGGTCTGCGAGTTTACATTTCTAACAAGTCCCCGGATGACCCTAACGTTGCTGGTCCAGGCATCATACTTTGAGAACCATGGCTTGAAACCAATTTTGTGGATTCTAATAAACTTCTGGACTCTGCTACATTGAAAATACCATCAGGTGAATTTAAATACTGTCAAGTGGAGATGACGTTTAATTCATTTAGACTAAATAAATTGGTTCAATTAAAAATGGCAGCAGGTACCTTTAAATACCATTGGGTCCCTTTAAAATACCATCAGTCAGAGCTGAGCGCTCACCCACAGGTCTCATGGAAAATGGCAGAACGTCAAGAGTGAGGAATGCTGGGGGCCCTCTTGCTCCTGCACATTCTTTAAATAGAAAAGGAAGAGCGCGTGCACGTGGTGTTGTCACATGGTGTGATAGGACGTGGTGCTCACTGCATTAGTGAAGACACGATCTTTTGGAATTTCAAGGAAGAAAGGACCCTTTGAGGCTGGGCTTACAGAATGCAGGATGATCAGTAGAAGAGGGTATGGACAGTGAGCTCCCTGGCACAGGGACTGAGAGTTGCATGAGTCTTCAAGGACACAAGATGGTAGGCTGGGTCACTGAGTACCTGTGGGCCCGTGTCTTGCAGGATGAGTGTGACACAGGCAGAAAGGGGTCCTCACTGGTGTCTGAGCTGGAGGAGCGGTCTGCGTGAGGAAGGGTGAGTGGTGGTAGGTGAATGCAGCAGGCTGCCGTGGAGGGCACTTCTCCGTGCTTCACGGGACTGTCTCCTGCAGTCGCAACAACCTGACAGCTGAGTGCGTTATTGTCCCCCGTGTGCAGATGAGGAGACGGAGGCAGGGACACCCAAGGGAGTGGCCCGGTTTCTCATAACTAGTAGCGGTGAAGATGTCACAAGAGCCCGACGGAGGTGGCTGTGGCCTGTGTCTGCAGCAGGGACCTGAGGGCACTAGAAGTAATTCAGAGATAGCGCCTCAGAAGCATCAGAGCTTCAGAACCTGCCCTGGGGTCTGCCTGGGCCGCTGTACCTCCTTCCCTGCGAGGCCGCGTCTCACTGTCCGCTGAGCTCAGATTGATCTGGACGGCACTGACTGCGCTGGAAGCTGCCTGGCTGGGGCCGAGCTGGGTGGCCTCTGCCCCCAAGGCCCCCCTCAGCGGGCTGTCCTGGGCTTCGTGACAGGAGCCACGAGGAGAGCAGGCTCAGACGAGCGAACAGATGATTTTTTCAAAGTCACTGCATTTTGGGGCGCTTTGCTGTGTAGCAAACACTGACTGATTCTCCAGGTCACTCCCAGGGCCCCAGCTGATGTCATCATTTGTGACTCCCCAGCTTATAAGCCTCCAAGGACTCAAATTTATCCTGTCACTTCTGTAGGCTCTGCCCTTGCAGCCCTGAAGGGTTTAAATTCATTTATGTACATTTTGTGTAACAACAAGATATGAAGTCTGCTTGCTTTGTTACCTCTGCGATAGACCGAGAAAAAATTTCTCTGAGTCCGAGTTTTAAACAACTTGACCACCTTGACTTATTTTGATAAGAAAACTCCCCGTGATGATAATTGTTACTGAAGTTGATGATTTCCAGTCTTTAACGAGTGGAAGTGTAACCTAAGTGGCTTGTGAAATACGTACTATAGGTCCCCTTCTCAGGGATGCGGTTCGGTTAGTTCAGGAGTGTGCGTGGCGGCGTTGACACAGGTGCTCTGCCTGCCGCACTGACCGCACTTCAAAGACGGACTGACGCGCTTCGGCTCTTCTCTGGCCTCGTTTGAGATTCACCCTTCATTCCAGGGAGTTGGGAATGACCATTTTCTGAAACAGGCTGATCGGCAAACAAATGTTGGTCTGCTGAGAATGCCAAACCCCGACTCATAAGCCCTGTGGATGCCAGATTGACTCCTGTCGCTCCCTCTGCCTGTTCTCTTTGATATTTTCATTCTGAATGAGGTGTATTGTGGGAATTAACGTAACGAGTGTCCTGTTCTGTTGGTGTCTCCTTTAACTTTTTCATCCGTCTTATTCCCATGAACCAAGGAGGCTTGAACAGTTTTATAGCAAGCAGGGGGCAACGTTAATTGGTGTCGAGATTTCTTTAACAGTGTCTCTCTGTGTTTCTCAGTGTCACTCCTGAAAAGTATAGTTTGGATACAAAGGCTTCAAACTGTGTATAGGAGAAAGGGAAGGAAGGGAAGGGAGACAGGGAGAGAGGGAGAGAGGGAGAGAGAGAGAGAAATTTATAAAATTATTATTTTTAAAAGATTTTATTATAGTAACTTTTGTTTTACACATTAAAATAAACTCACATGTGCAGTTTCCCTGTTCCTCAGATACATGTCAGCACACCCATCCCTCCACCACTTCACGCTGTCCTTCACCCCTGTCCAGTGGGCTCCACCACCACTTGTTACCCCTCCCCTGTCCCATTCCCTCTTGGCCACCTCAGTTCTACTGCAATTGTTGCAAATATGTAAGGGTTGGTTTTGTAAAATTATTAAAGGTAATGATTACAACTAATATTTCCTTGCAAGTTTTCAAAATTCAAGAAAATATCTGTAGGATAAGAAGAAGAAATTATAAATTTCAGTCTACTTGTTACATCTGGGGTTTTTCATGAATTTGAAAGTGAGTTAGAACTTGAAGAAATGATCCCACCCTTTGTTGGATTTGCGTATATCAATTTCCATGGTTCATTCTGATCAATTTCTTTCTTTTCTTTTAAAAATTTCCCTGTAAGAGGAAGGAAGCAGGTAGGAATGAAGGCAGGTAGGCAGGAAGAGAGATGGTATTTATTCAGTTGGTCGCTTTGGCTGTGTCCCTGGTCCGCGCCCCAGCTGCCGGTTTTCACCGGAGCCACCAGGGTGTGCCATTTCTGATCAGTGTCATCACTGGACAACTCAGTAGATCGGGAAGGAAGTAGAAAGGGTTGACATGTCCTGGGGATCTAGTGGTTTAAACCAGGCGCAGTCCACATGCCTCCCAAAGGTCCCGATTCAAGACCTGGGGCCCCGGGAAACAACCAATGAGGAACAACTGAATGAAATAAAAAGCGCTTCTTCCTCCTTTTGCTTTTCTTCTGCTTACCTGCTCACTTTCATGCCTGCCTGTACCTTTCCTTAAAAAAAAAATCGTATTGAATTGGACAGGGAGTTGTAATCTTTAGAATAGTGACTAAATTTTTTCCACGTTCTATCAGGACTGTCTAAATTCACCTTTTCACTCATTTCCTTACCTGGTAGAACACAGAGCTTTCTTTCCATCCATCAGTGGTATTTTGTGGTTTTAATCATCTCTGTTGGCAGTGTGAGTGAATGTTAGCATAAAAAAACAAAAACAAAAACAATGCAAGACCTACAGTACAGGGGAAATGCCTTGCTTTTCTGTGACACGGCAGAGGGACCAACTTCTCTCTGCGGGTAAAACAGGAAGAACAAGAGACCCCTTTACTGTCCCAGCCCTGGGGTTTCCTTTAAGTCAAATCATCGCTGAACTATTTCTGGGCAATTTCAAAATACCTGATGACCTGAGTTAATTCGAACATCCATTCACATCGGTGGAGCAAAACTCAGTCAACCTGATGACTGTCAACACTCCTCAAGCCATCGTCTTCAACCCCAGGTGGTGTGTTCGGGAGGTTAGGGAGCTCGGAACCTACCCCTTCAATACACACCTGTGCCAGCTGCGTCCTCCCCTTCGGCTGCGCCTGCCGCGTTCTGCAGTGGGCACTGAGGTCTTTGTGACAGGCCTGCCTGCCCACCCTGGCAGAGACCCTTTGAGCAAGTTGTGATGGTTTCCTGTTCTCAGGGCGGTTGACTGCCTGCAAGAGGAGGTGCAAACAATACTACACTTATCCTGAAGGACCGAGCGATAGTTTCTTTTTGGGTGGATGGCAGTTCAAGCTTAGGAGGCCGTGTCCATAGCACCGCTGGGAACCTGGGGTTCAGTGAAGTCGTTTCTTCGACTCGGAACTTGGGCAGGGAAGCCACTTCCAGGCTGGCTCGGACAGCGCGGTCTTCTCTGAGAGTTTGCTTTTGGATCTGAAAGCCGCCTCACCTCAGACTGCAAAGTCCCTAGCGTGACAAGGCTGTGCGCCGTCCGGGCATTTACTGACGGCTAAGCCGCACACGAGCAGAAATTTATGATCACCTTCCCAGTCAGTTAAAAGTCCAGATCTCACTAAGGCGGAATTCAATTAAGGTTAATTGGGGCTCCTGAAAACTGCTTTTCCAAAGGGAAACCATGGTGGGCTCGTGATTCCTAGTGGCTTTCCATCGGTGTTCAATAACTTCTCGTGCCTCGCTTTTCTTGGCGCTGCGGCCTCTCCCAGCTGCCCGGCTCCTGCCATTATCTTCTGAGTCGGATGTTGATTTTTCTGTCATAAGCGATCATGGTGACTTATTTGGTTTTTGCTTTGTCTTTTTCTTAAAAACAAAAACAAACGAAACCACCCACAAAGCCCCAGCTCCCCAGGCCGCCTGCTGAACAGAAGCCTCGCAGAGCACAGCCTGCGCGGCGCGGTGGTCTGACGTGAAAGAAGTGTAGTCACCTGGCAGATTGTGACAGCATTTCAGAAGTCATTATCCAAACTGGAAAAAGAACCCATTTCTTTTCCTTTGTCATTAAGGTGGATGAAAAGGCTCAGCGACACTGTCAACAAGGGAGGGGAGGGGGCGCGTAACCAGAGACACAAACAGGAATTACCATGCGTGTCAGGTTTTCCATTCTCCCCTAAATTTTATTTTCTTGTCGTCAGGGGCCGTTGTGACAGCTCTTGGCACAGCCGAGTGAACTGGGAAGGCGCCTGGGACCAGGCCTTCGTCACTGAATGCGGAACGTGTGACTGCAGCTCACAGAGCTCACGGGAGCCAGGGGTGAATGATAATTTCAGCGGCTTATTTTCTCAGAATTTCCAGCCTATTGTTCATCACTGGAGACTAATAGCACCAAGCGAGAGGGAAAATTTCTTTGTGAGGATGGGAGAGCTGTGGCCGGTGCAGACGCCGCGTTGTTCTTCTAGCGGAGGGTGACAGCCGTTTTTGCAGAGGGCAGAGGACGCCTGGGCTGGCTCCCTCCTGATTGTCACCTCTGTCTGCATGGGCCAGGTCCCTGCTGTCACTGTCTGGGGTGCACACACGGGGGCAGCATCCTGCTTGGAGCTGAGAAATGGCTTCGCTTGCAGGGGAGCCAAGGAAGGAGTGACAGGAGAAAGTTTGCTGAGTTGAGTGCTTGCTTTCTGGGAGCATTTCAGCTGATGCTCCAGCAGTGCTGTGGACAGGCTGTGACCCGTGGTGTCATTATCTAGACAGTCGGCATCGGTGGTGTGAACAGGTCTAGTCGCCTGTTTTATTTTTTAAGGAAAGGTGCAGGCAGGAATGAAGGAGAACAGGCACAAAGAGAGAGAGGAGGAAGATTATTTTATTTAGTTGTTCATCTTGGTTTTTCCCCATTCCCTCCCCGTTAAGGTTCGTAACCAGGGTACTTGGGATGTATGTGGACTACGTTCATTGGCCTTCTCCGCCGGGCCACCACGGGTACCACTTGGTTCCGTTTCACACGCGCCTCTGCTGTGTCTGAGGCTGTGTTCACAGGGCTCCTGTCCTGGGAAGGATGCAGCCGGGCTTGTTTTCTAGGGATGGTGGCCCCGCTTTCCACTGTCTCTTTCATCTCCAGATAAAGCACAATTGAGAAGGAAAGTCCCCTCCCACACTTCTCATGGCCATTATCCTGTCCCCTCTCTTTTTAAAGGCCCACTTTTCAAGGGGGAGCTCTGAAGGGAGTCGGGGTGCAGGGGAGGGTCTCTGTAATCAGAAATCTGGGGTGTAATTATCCGATGGCCAGAGGAGGTAGAGCCGTCTCTGGAGAATGATTACTAATGAATTCTCTTGGCTCCTCACGGGAAAGAGCCACATTTGTAAAATTAAAAGTCAATGCCTCTTCGATGAGAGGATTTGCAGGCTCTGATATCCTTTTTCAAATACCGTGTCCTGGGAAGGGAGAGAGGAAGCCAACCCTGTCGTCAGGGGTGTCGGGAGGGTGGCAGAGACTCTCCAGGCTGTGCCAGCCTTTTCTGGAAAGAGCTGGTGTGCACAGCTGTGTTGAGGAGCATGGCTTTGTCCACGACAGCAAAATACTCCATCAGCTCTGAGGAGAAAGTCAGTTCATTATGTCATCTCTGGGCCCAGTTAAGTGGCTGGCTGAGTTTCTCAGTTTGCACTCCAAGGTCTTGGGCACGTGGCGTCTGTGGGATTGTGTCCCAGCTGCTGTGAGGTTCAGGGGCAGAGCTGCAGAGGGCCCAGATGTGAGCCCATCACCAGCCTGTGGCCAAGTCTCACACTTCTGAAAAGCATGGCGAGTGGATTCAAGGGTCCCAGCTTTCCTGGTGTGAAGGGTGGCATTTGACCTTGGCAGTGACCTTGAGCAGAACTCCCTGGAATTTGGAGTTGTCAGCCGGCTCTTCTCCTTATGCAAATATGATGAGAAGAATCCAGATTTTCATCAAAAATGAATTAAGAAAGCAGCCCTGACACTGAAAGACATTGGGGGAGGTGCCTTTGGAATGTGACCTTGTGTCTGTAAGCAGTGATGTTCAGATTCACCTGACTTCTTTCCCCGTCCGGCCCTTTCCAGCAGGTCTGTGACAATGGAGGGGCTCTCCGTGGTCAGTAGCTTATTCACCGGCGTCAATCCTCCTGTCTTGGGACGTCTCACTGCTTCTTAAGTTGCCTTTTTTCACGGAGGAGATCAGGCCCAGGTGGGTGGAAACTTGAAACCCCGCCCGCTGGTCTGGGCGCTGGGCTTTGCTCTGCTGTGTCCATAGCAGGACCAGGGGTCTGCGACGTGGGGTGAGGAAGCGGGTCGCCGTGAGCTCCCTCATCAGTGGACACATGGCCGGGCCACGCGCAGCAAACTCCACCAGGCGGAGAGCTGAGGCGCAGCCAGCCTGGGAAGCTTTTCCAGGAACTGTGCAGGACGTCGCTGGAGTCTGGACGTCCCTAACCGCGGGGACTCCAGTCTGGTGACACACGCGTCTCCACTTTCTTTGGGGCAGAGTTTTCCGGAGGTCATCGCGGCTGGAGCTGTCGGAGCTGCTTTGCCAGCACTGTGCTCCCAGGCTCCATCTCCAGTGTCTCCTGATGATCTGCACGGTGGGCTGCAGGGACCGGCGAGCAGTCCTCTCTGTGGCCATCCCAACTCACCGCAGTAGCACTGCCCTCCCCCGGTGGGACTGCTGTGACAATTTGCCACATGCTTGGTGGCTCAAAACCACAGAATTGTGTTCCCTCTCCATCCTGGAGCCCAGAGGTCAGCTGTCAGTTCGCTGGGTGGAGAAGCCGGTGTCTGCCTCATGGGCGGCTCAGGGGAGACGGTCACCTGCCTCTTCCAGTTTTGGCACCCGGGGCGGCCACCGCCTTATTGTCCGTGTGAATCTCCCTCCTCCCTGACCAGGGCGCGCTGAGTACAGGCAGTCCCACCGAGATAGCCTGGGCCGTCTTCCCATCTCCAGAGCGTTTACTTAAGCACATCTGCAAAGTTTTGCCAAGTAAGCTGATATTTCCAGGTTCCAAGAAGCAGGACCTGATATCCTGGGGTCAGCCCACCACCCAGCAAGCCTCTTAATGTTCCAGCGATACCAGGGTCCATGACATTCGTCCTTTGTAACGATGGGTGCACTGGAAAGAGTTTTCAGGGCTTCCTGTTAACTAAGGGACCCCTGGCCTCATCGCTGTAGGGGTGTGTGTGTGTGTGTGTGTGTGTGTGTGTGTGTGTGTGTGATGCTCCCTGACAAGCAGGAACATTTTTGCACAGACATTGCCTCAATTGCGTGATGTAATAAAAAGCAGAATGGCGGGTCCCTTTTTTATTGTTGGAAAATTCCCCAATAAGAACTCAACCCCCTCTTCCCCGCACCCTGGGCTGACTGCCCCCACCCACCCGGGTGCACCCCTGCTCCCGCTGCTCCTTGATAGAGGTGTCTGTTCCTCCTCTGCTGACCACGAGGTGGGAGGGTCAAGTCCAGCTCTCAAGGCGCCTCCCTCAGCTCAGGGCGGACTCCTTGCTGTGAACCCCTCTCCAAGCTCAGAAGTCTCCAGAGGTTCACCTGACCGCAGACTCCTCATGGGAGCTTCCCTCTTTGGTTTCCCCTGATTTTTGTTGTCATTTTTCTTGCTAATCTCAGTCTGTTTGCTCAGCCGCAAGTTCCTTCCTGGCCCCGGGTGCCAGCGGCTCTCCTGGGACGCAGCCAGGAAAGCCCAGGGTTGTAGAAAGACTGGGGGCCTCTTTGGGCAGTCTTGCAGCAGGGAGTCGAGGTCTGCGGTCCTGTGTTTTCTCTCGGAAACTGTGGGGCCCCCAGCTGCCCTTGGCTGTCCTGAGTATCTGTGTCCATTTTCCGCTCCCAGTTCTGATTGGGGCGGACACTGCCCCTGCTTGCTTCCTTTCCCACCTTTTTGTAAACTTAATTTTTTAAAGGAATGAAGGCGAGCTGGCAGGCAGGAGGGGGATGGGGAAGATGGGGAAGAAGCACTTTGTTTTTATTGAGTTGTTTGCTCAGGTGCACTCATATACCCCTCCCCTGCCCCCCCGCCCCTGCTGACCCCACTCAGGACTGGAACCCAGGGGTGTGTGGCCAGTTTCTTTGGAGGACACTCACCCAACTGCTGCTCCACCAGTGTTGACCATCCTTCCTAATCTTTCTAGGTTGAGACTTTCCTGTGCCCTGGGTCCCTGAGATGGCTGTGGGGACAGTGCTTAGTGCAGGCTGTGCCCCTCTAGGCCATCCCCCCACACAACCCCTAGAAAGCATCTGTGCTTAGCACATAGCACTTGTCCTTGTTGTAAAACCCAAGTGCCCGGGCAGGCGCTGGCGACCTCTCGTGCCGGAGAGCTCACTTACCTTTCCCGAGCTAGAGCGCTTCTGCGGCTGTGACACCGAAGGAAGGCAGTGACCGTGATGGCCGTGTCGCATGACTTCTGAGTATTCCCCTGTCCCCATCCCGGATACTCTGAGGGGCGGACAGCTCAGACAGAAACACCCCCGGGGCTGGCTCTCTGCTAAGATGTCATCGAGTCCAACCAGAAGTGAGTCGTAGTTACTGTCCATCTGAAAGCTCCCCACCGCGGCCCTGAAAGTCTGGTCCATATGACAGCTCACGGCAGCTGCGCCCACCCGGGACACTCCTGGCTGGGAAGGGTCCAGAGGGGCGGCATGGTGGGCCAGCGTTCAGTGTCAGTTTCCAGACACCGTCTTCCTGTATGGTGTTCCAGAAACTTCTGCTCCCGATGACCACTGCTTTCCTTGACATTTCCTCTTGGCACCTACAGCGCCTTTCAGATTTCTTCCCGTAGCTTCCTGGGCAGCGTGGGCCCGAGTCCTGTTCTCTTCCAAAGCCTGCACCTGACCGACAAGTTGTTTCTTTTTTTGGACATATATTTTTTCATCTTTTTTATTGTTTTGATCCTTTTTAATTGAGGTGACATTAATTTGCAACATAAGCTTACGTTCACTCATTATCACATGCATGGTAACACGCCACGCCGTGACCGGCCTTCTCACAGGCCTCCAGCACTGACCACGGGACCCCACTGCCTTTTGGTGTCCTCTTCCCCTTTGGTAACCTCAAGTCTGGTGTCAGAGTGCAAGGGTCAGTTTCTGCTTTGTCTGGTTACTTTGTGTTTTTATATTCCAGCTATGAGCAAGGTCACCAATATTTATCTTTGTCCTTCTGACTTATCTCACTTAGCGTAACCCACTCTTGTCCCATCTGTGTTCTTGCAGACGATAAGCTTTCATTTTCTTTCTTTCACAGCTTTCCTCTACGCCCCATTAAGTGGAGTGCGACGTACTCCCTGCTTCTCCACCTAATCTCCCAGCCCGGGGCACTTCGATCATTTCTAAATCTTGTTTTTTGTGCCCAGTCCTGAGCGTAGGGGTGCATCTCTCTTTTGGAACATGTTTGAAGTTCTTTGGGGGGACCCCTCGAAGCAGAATGCGGGCGCACACTAGTTCGTTTGGACTTTTGGAGGTACTTCTGCACAGTTTTCCAAAGTGGCTGTGCCCTTTCCATTCCCATCCACAGCGCTCCTACTAGGAGGCTCCTTTTTCTCTACGCTGCTGCCAGTGCCTGTTTTCATTCTTTCTGGTACAGGCCGTTCTCACCGGTGTGAGGTGACATCTTGTGCTTTTGTTTGCATTTCTCTAATAACCTCGCTGGCTAGTTCTGAAGGCCGATTCTACATTGGTTGTCGCTCCAGTGCATCTCAGGGTCCTTCTTTCTTACGTGGATCGAGGGGTCTGCCCTCTGGACACAGCCTGGCCCCGTGGGGGCGGCATGCTTGCTCTGTGGTGGCCACACCCCTTCCAGTCTTCTCTCTCCTTGCAGGGCCCTCGGCTTTGTCCTCACTTGCCCTGTCCTGTCCGCCCGCAGAGCGGCAGTGGGAGGATTGAGGTGCTTTCAGCTCAGGTCACTGCAGGTGGGCCCTCTTGGGTTCTTTCCCCCTCCATTTTCTTCTTTCCCCTCCCATCCCCTCCACGGAGCTGTCTTTTAAATCATATCTTTAAAAAAGAAAATACTTTAACATGCAGAGACAATAACAGGCATAACACCTACCTAGGGAGCAGGAGATAATTTCCTCACATGCATTTTCTGACAATTTTGGCAAACTGCTTCCCAAACATCTGCACTAGATGTTCGGCACCATAGGTGTGTGCAGCTTTCAAGTAAAGTAGAGCTCGGATGCGTCACTGGGGGGCCTCAGACGCGTCACTGGGGGCCTCAGACGCGTCACTGGGGGCCTCAGACGCGTCACTGGGGGGCCTCAGACGCGTCACTGGGGGGCCTCAGACGCATCACTGGGGGCCTCAGACGCGTCACTGGGGGCCTCAGACGCGTCACTGGGGGGCCTCAGACGCGTCACTGGGGGCCTCAGACGCGTCACTGGGGGCCTCAGACGCGTCACTGGGGGGCCTCAGACGCGTCACTGGGGGGCCTGGAAGGGACCGGCCATGGAGCTGGAGGAGGCCTCCAGGGCTGCGGGGGCTGGGTTGGCTTCTGCTCAGCGGTGTGGTGAAGACAGCCAGGCTGGGGGCTGGGAGAGAGGCAGCCCCCACTTCCGCCAGCACAGCCCTCAATATCGGCTTGTTCATTTTGTCCTGGGCTCTCATTCTTCCGTCTCACAGATGAGAAAAATGAGGTGCCGAGTGGTCCAAGATGAGATCCAAAGCACCTCGCCCTCGTTGTTGAGATGAGGAGGGCGGACTAGTGTTTCTGCTCCCTTTCCGGTGGTCGGATTCTGTGAAATCACTCTTGCACATTTATCCACTCTTGTGATGAGTGCGCTGCCTCTTAACTTTCCGCGGGACGTAAAGGGCTTCTAGCAATCTGCAGGCTGAGCTGAATGCCTCTTTGTGCTGGCCCTGCCCGTCTAAAAGGAAATCTTTGGAATCGTGAGAGAAAAGAAAAACCATCTGAAAAAGTCTCAGAGAAAGAAAAGCGCCTTCACTGTAGCCTGTGCTCCACGAAAGGAGAAAGAGCTTGACATTTTCCCAGGAGTGAATGCGCAGGGGCGGCGACCGTAAGAGTGAATGGCAGGCTTTCCCAAGAGCTCGAGAATAAGGACAGGACCATGACTGAACTTCACAATGGGCGTTTAGAGACAGGAGGCACAGGCTGGAATGCAGGATGCTGTCGTGTTTCTCGGGTGAGGAACAAAAAGACGGTTTTAGTGGGTCTTGCTCTGCTCTTCTCCTCACCGGCTTGTAGATTGGTTTATGTATCTATGCATGTATGTGCGTATTTGTGATTTTACATATCTACTCATCCATATGGAATATGTGCAGTTACCATTCTGTGTATGTATGTGTATCTATGACGTGTCTGCACATGAATGCATGTATGTATCGATGTGTGTATGCATCCGTCTGTCTGCATCTTTATCTCTATTTATCTCTCTATTATCTATATGCCCACCCATCTATTCTGTCTGTCAGTCATTCTCTGTATGTATGCATCCGTCCACCTGTCTGTTGGTCTGTCCATCTAGCCATCCATCGCCTTCTGTGTCTTTATTTCACTTGCTCGCTCTGTCTCATCAGGCTGAAATTACTTGTCTTTCCAGTAAGGATGAATAATGAAGCAGTGTTTCTCTACCCGCGGTCTGTCAATCTTTCTCCTGAGTGGACTTTTCAGATAGTTTCACTGAATTAAAATTCCAAGTCTGCCCCAAAAGTTGACGCGTACATCTATATTGCTACCTCAGGGTGTTCAGAAATTCCGAGGCAGGTGATCACAGCAGTGACAGGGGGCTTCTTCTCTGACGGGTCCCGGGGACCTTTCGGCGTGCTGCTCGAGGAGGTGCGCCTAGGCTCCTGGTGGCTGCCACAGAGTCTGCATCTGCCCTTTGGAGTCTCTTTGCCTCTTGAGGAGTGGGTGGGGTTTGGTGGCTGCAGAAGCCCCCTGGAAGGAATGGGAGGTCTTAGCACAAAGACATGCATTTCCTGAACACATTGCCAAGCTGCCTACTGAGGAGTAAACAGTTCTCAGCTCCTGGCCCCGTCATCTGACCTGCTGGCACTTAGTGACTAGGTGACATTGACTGAGAGCTCGGGTGGGCTCCGTTAGAAGTGAGTGCGTGTATTAACACACCAGTTCTCGCACTAACCCAGTGGGGTAGACACTCTAAGTAGTCATCTTTTCCAGGAAGGGGGTTAATGAGGTAACTGACATATTTTTGATGGGAAGGCACACATGCTGCTGGAGCTTAAATAGACCAGGGATCCCCCAAGTGGATTTCTGTCCTACACACATTTTCCTTGTAAATTCCTTACTGACAGGCAAAAATAATTTCAAAATAATTAAAAAAATAGGGCAATAAGGATAAATAGGGCAGGGAAGAAAATAGAGCAGGGATGACTGGATTCATGACCTGCCTGGCTGACGTGAGTGGCACTGGTCACTTCACCCCTGAGCATAATCTGTGGGTGGTTTAGGCTTTTGTTACAGCCACTCTGAGCCTAGCCTGCTGAAGGGGCCTCATCTGCATTTCTGACCACTCTCTCTCCCAGGAACACAAAGCTGCTGAATGAAATAGTCTGTTTCATAGATTATTCAACTTCTGTTGTCCTTAACTTTTTTTTTTAAGGAAAGATTCAGGCAGGATTGAAGGTGGGTAGAGACAGGCAGGCAGGAAGAAAGAGGAGGAAGGAATACTTTATTTTTATTTAGTTGTTCATCTTGGTTGTTCCCCTGGCCCTGGGACATGAACCTGGGTCCTTGGGATGCATTTGGACTACGCTTAGCTGGAGGCGGCGGACCCAACATCTATTCCACAGGGAGGCACACCAGCTCTTGCAGTTTCTTGGCCAAGGAGATGCGTCTGCGGGTGGGTGGGCAGAGGAATGGCCGCTCTCTTGCTTCTCTCTGCTCAGACCTATGTGCTGGCAGGTGCAGTGTTGAGGAGCTGGAGGGGACCGAACCTGGGTCTCTGTGTCTGAGCAGCAGGGGTGGGCTCTCCATTCCTTTTCAGCAGCCTGAGCCACTCCTTGACATCCATCTGCTCAGCACCATTAGCCCTCTGTGCTTTCAGATGGGCTGAACTTGGCTTCTCTGTAAGCCTTTAAACCAGAGCATGGAGCAAGAAGGCCCCTCTGGTGTGGATCTTGACAGCTTATCTAAATGTAGAGGCCGTGTGGAGTGTAGTTCTGCATATGCCCTTTCCTGGTGCCAGTTGGCACCGCAGAGCTCAGCACAAGCCCTGGGCATTTTCCTGCTGGCTGCTGCCCGCCGCGCACACCCCCCGCATGCACACACTCATGCGCGCACTCTGCACACGCACGGTGCGTGACAGGAAGGTGCCTAAGCAGAGAGCAAGTGCACTTGATAGATCGATCTGAAAATGGCTCCTTGCAAAATGTCAGAAGATGCGGTTGCAGCTCCCGCTCTGGGATGTCACGAGGAAATGTCCTGTCCCCTGCACCGTGCTCAGAGGCACAACAGGTCCGGGTGCGGGCCAGCACGGTCCTGGCCCAGCCTGTTTAGAGAGCTCCCAGCCTCCCAGCTTTCCGGGCAGACTCTCGCGCTCAAATTCCGAGAGGAAAAAAATTCGCCGGAACCGACCGGGCACTAGATGGCGCCAAAGGTCCGTGGAACGTTTTCGGGGGCTCCCATCTGCCATCCCGCCCTTTCCCGAAGAATCCGTGTGGAGAGAGACCTTGATCATAAATCCCACCCGCAATAACAGGTTCATAATGCATCCGAGAGACTGCGTGTTGTATTTTTTTCCTGGAGTAATAAAATTTCTCTTTCAGCGGAGAAGGAGTCCCTTAATATTCCACACGTGCTAGTGTTAACTGGCTTCCCCAAGAAAGGGACCAAGCCTGGGCCGCTCTGCAGTGGCATGTGGGCGGATGGCGTCAGGGAACCAGAACGCATCAGCCACAATCTTGGCGGCCTGGGGAGAGGGGGTCATTTTCCCCTAAAAAGTGAACATTTGACTTGTCAAAAATGTTTTCACATTGATCCGCTGAGATAGAATCAGCAGGTTAGAGACAAGTTTACAGAAAATCTCCGTTTTGGAAGAGAATTGAAGGGAAAAGAGAGACTAATTTCTTCTATTTCAAAAGTTTTTTGGCTTCTAAGCATAACGGATTGGTGAGAAAAACATGCATTTCTGTGTCACTCCGACCTCTGTTCCTGTGCTCTTCAGTGCTACCTGCGTGATCAGTCACAGAACATTTAAAAAAAAAAAATCACCCGCTGAGAGAATCAACAGCAGATCCGTATGAAAACAGCACAATGTGATCCCCTATTTCTCTGTCGACTCTTTAAAATTCCATTTTGTTTCCTCCTTTTATTTAAATGACAATGGGGCCATGCAGTTCTTTTCTATTTCTGTCATTGTAAGTGAACTGCGATTTTATCTGTGATATAGAATGAGCAGGTTTTTATGGGCTAACCTGGGAACTCACATTAAAAATATCTCTCAGTATTTAGCTTTATTTTTAAGTTCTCCCGTAGAACTCACTTGAGTAATCTTTTGGGTATGGTTTATTTCCTAGTATTTTTTGGTGTTCTTACTATTTTTTAAAATTAATATTGGTTTGCAGCTCTGTCTAAATTTCAGGAGTAAGTACAGCTCCAACTTAGACATCCGTGTACCGTCTTTTGCCATATATAATATGCATCCGTGCATAATACATACCCACGTTTTCGGCCCAAACTTCCAGAGAAAAAAAAATCTTTTGTTTTCATTTTTTCATTAAAATTTTTATTTGTTTATATTTAGGTACTTGTTTTTCATATGATAAAGCCAATTATCGTATTCCAGGGTATTATTTTGCATACATATATCTATTGATTTCTAGTTACACTTTCGACTCATAAGTATAAATAAAAGAATTAAAAACATTTATGGAAATGCAGAATTAGTACTACCCATGTATAATGTCTAAATTTATTTTTCCCTCATAAGTTTGGGCAAAGGAAGTGTGCATCATACACGGCAAAACACGGGCACCTGCCCTGCACTGAGCTCCTGTTTCCAGCCACCACCCACTCAGCAGGGTACCTCCTCCACCCACCCCACCCTTCCCCTCTGTCCAGAGTCTAAGGGTTTGTTTTGTTTTGTGTGTTCATTTGCTTTGTTTCTTCATCTTCCACATCTGAGTGGAATCCTGTTTGTCTTTCTCCTTCTGACTTACCTCATAAACATAATGCCCTCTGGGCCTATCCATGTTGTCACTAATGCCAAAACTGCATCTTCTTTTTTTTATTTTAGTAGCTGAGTATTATTCCCTCAGTACACATCCCACATCTCTGTCCCCTCCTCTATGGGTGGGCACTTACGTTGATTCCATGTCTGGTATTGTAAGAGTGCTGCGTTCACGGATCTTTCGACAGTGTTTCATATTCTTCAATCCCAGTTTATTCCGCATCGCCGTCCTTTTCTGGTCAGTGCCAGGCAGAGTATCTCCTGAGCAGGATGCCCCTTTGGACTCCTTATTGGTGAACTTTTACAGTTGGCGGTTTATCAAGGGCAGCCATGTGAGATTAGGCGAAAAGCAGAACTCACCTGAAAACTCATTTGATGTTGAGCTTCCTTTGAAATCTCTCTCTGTCATCGGCTCCCAGATAATTATCCAGACTGATTTCTTGTTACTGCACTGGGAGGCTGAAGCCCGAGCGATGCGTTCTCCATCGGCGTGCTCCTTGATCTAGAGACCTTGCAACTTCGTGATCGGAAAAAAATAGGATGAAAATCATGACACACCCCATTCTAAAAATGGGGGTGAATCCTGCTGCCATTCAAAGAAATCAAGCCGGTGTCTCAGAGATGAACGTGGCGCTGTGACTTTGAAGCGGCTGCTGGTCTTCAGTACTGCGTGTCATGCGGGAGGCATTTACTTGTCACTGTTCTTCTTTTCCAGAGTTTGATGGTGACTCACTGGTTTCCAGAATGCTCAGTAGTCCTGCTGCATCTAGTCCAGCTCCGTGAGGCCATGTCCTGATGGGTGCTGGCCCAAGCGAAGGCACCTCTACCTTCCTTTTAGACCCCGAGAGAAAAGGAGCAGTGATTTCATGAGGGGAGTGTCTTCTCCCACCTACTGCCATGCTTTTTGGTCAAACTTCACTTTCAGAAATAGAATCATCTAGAAATAGGTGGATGTGTCCCAGGGTTAAGTTTCTGTCCCATACCTCAGAAGACTTCTTTGCTGCAAACTTTTCCTTTCCCCTCCCCTCCCCTTCTGCTTCCCTCCCCGCTCCCCTTCTCCTCCTCCCCTCCCCCTGCCATTCTCCTCCTTTCCTGCCCACTCCTCCAGGTAAGGAGATGGTCTCTTCCTTTCCCTTTGGGACATGGTAAATTGGGGTCTCTGGCCTTCACATGGGAACGGGTCTGTCTCTGAGCTGTACCATCGTTCCATGACATGAGTCCCCAGGTGGAGGCTGGAGGCCACCATCTTCCTCCCTGTCAATGGACCACGAAGGACCAGACCCCGGCCACTGGGGCACAGCTCCTCTGCTCCCCTCTGACCTGCTGACCGGCAGACTGAGGGTGGTGCAGATGGTGTGGGCTTGCATGCTGGAGCCTCGCTTTCTTCGGACAGCTGCTTACTCTGCTCAGGGGTGGGGTGTGGCAGCTGGGGCTCACCAGGCTCAGAGCAACAGAGCTCTTGCTGAAGGTACCTCTTTATCAACATTTTCACAGATGCCTCTGGAAGCTCCTTGTCTCTCGCCCCTCCTTTCATACCCTTGTTGGAAGTCAGGATGGAGAGCCGTGGGGGTCCTGGATCGGCTCCGTAAATGCCGACTCCGTGGGCACCTCCATTGACATGGAAGCAGTAGTCTCATTCCGATAGCTGTCCCTTGAGGGATGGACGGAATGCTGCACATGGAACCCGAGTTTGAAGAGATCGCTGTCAACGATAGATGACGTGCAGATGTCACCTAGCATCGTGAGTCTCTGCCAATCTGATAGCAGAGTCTTGTCTCAGCCACTCCTGGGCGCGAAAGCCCTTCCAGCATGAAGCTACCTACTGCAAGGATGTGAGACTCCAGGGTTATCAGCGGGTGGCTGTCTCGTGTAGGAGCTGTGGGTTCAGTCCTGTGGCGGGGGCTGTGGACAGTGGTCACCAGTGCTGTGAGTGTGTGAAAACCAGCCATGCTTGCTGAGGACACTTTGGCAATTCAAACCACTGCCGGCCAAGGGATGCCAAGCGTCGCTGTTGTTGCCACAGCCCAAGGAAACTCAGTCAGCATTTAACGTTTAGCAGCTGAGGGGATGAGGAGTGGATGGGAGGGGTATTCCAGGCAGAGGGCCTGGGAGGACGTTTGCACGTGTGTGTACGTGCACGCACGTGCATGGGGGGCTGTGTACATGCACACACACATGCACCTGCGGGTGGGAAGAGCGGTAGCTTCAGGCATTAGTTGGACACTGAACTGACCTCGTGGAGCAGATGGAGGGAAGGTATTCGGAGCGGATGCTGACTTCAGACTTGACAAGTAGCGAATGTTGCTGAGTCATACTGGGCTCCTGTTTCTTGGCAGAGGAATGCATGCGTGGTAAATAACGCAGCATCCTGACGTGCGTGAAGCTGGACGCAGGTTTCCACCGTGGGCCAGGGCGGCGCTCGTGCTGATCTAGTGTTCACTTGACACCGGAGGTGGGCTGAGTGGGCATGAGGCAGGCTGGTGGTCTCAGGGGAGCAGAACGGTGTCACTCCGGGTGGACATGGCCATTGGCCCTGGATGCTCCTTACCGGGGGGCAAAGAGAAGACAACTTAGTCACGTGGCTTCCTGCTGCTCTCTGAGCTGGCCAGGCCTTCTGTGGGGGGTCACGACTTGTCAATGTCACCTCTGCTATCCCTATGGTACCCCCCTGTCTTCTCTCCAGCCATGGGAGCTTTTCAACTAGTCTGACTCAGTTTGAAACTTTGTTCTGGTAGTGAAAGCCAGAATCTTGCTGTCTTAGGTTTCAGGCTGAAAACAAAAACATTTTGTTTCATGTTTCCCCCTAAAAGTCAAGTGCTGGCTACGTTTTTTTCTTCTTCATGCCAAGGTACCTGTAGAGGGTTTTGATGAGTCTTGCTAGAAGGAATGGCTTACCAACCCTAATCTGAAATAGCCCTACATTATAATGAAGAGTGACGGCCCCGCCAGACCATCCCTCAGCGGAGATACATCTGTGTCTGCTGTGTTGTTCTCGGGATATGACGCCACGTGCAAATCTGACACATGACCGTGGCTGTGATCTGTACAGAAATGGGGTCCTCTGCATCTGTGTCTCTCCCGTAATGTGCTTTGGACAGCTCCCAGGCTGCCAGCTGAGACTGAGCGTCTAGAGAGGGAGGGGGACGGAGTTTGGGGGAGGCTGCTCAAGGCAGCTTGGGTTCTCCCTTTCCCCCACTGCTGCTGGTGACCCCTCTGGAGGTGCCCACGGGTGCTGTGCCTGATGCCCTGTCAGCATGCCCGTTGTCACATTTGTGTTTTAGAGGAAAAGGTGCAGGAATGAAGGCTAGCAGGCAGGCAGGCAGGAAGAGAGAGGAGGAAGATGCATTTTCATTTATTCCATTTGGTTGTTCATCGTGGCCATTCCTCCCAGACCCCAAGTCATGAATTCAGTCCTTGGGATGTGTGTGGACTGTCCCAGTGGGAGGTAGAGGTCCTGTCTGCTGGACCACCAGGGCACACCCATTGTCACTTTTTAGGCTTTAGAAGTGTTCTCTCACATCTCCCTCTTCCTCCCATCCTTCCTTCCCTTTTGCTTTTGTTTCTTTTTCTCTTTACCGTTAAACAACCCCACTGACTATAAAGGGCACTGTTAATGTGGAAAAGAACCACGGAAAGACTTTTTGACCTTTTCTTTCCTGACATCAGAACCATAACTGAACTTGGATCGCCCCATGTTAAAGAGGCCCCTTGCTAGAACTGACTGCAGTGGACCACAGCTGCTACTGCTGTTCCTGCCCCCTATGAAGAAACAGGAGCTGTGGGAAGAGGATTCCCCCAACCCCACACTCCTGTTTCTTCAAAAGAAACAGAGCACCACAGTGTGGTCGACTTGCAGTAAGTACTGTGGGGGTTATCTCTGACACTATTGGGGTAATGGCACTGTGGGGTTATCTCTGGCACTGTGGGGTTATCTCTGGCACTGTGGGGTTATCTCTGGCACTGTGGGGATAATAAGACATTTCTGATACTGGGATGGTTAAAGTAGCATGTATTTTAGGTGGGACATTTGAATGGGGCTGATAGAGGTGTCAAATTCGGTTTTTGCCCAAGGTGCCAAAATTTCTTGCATCGGCCCTGGTCATTTATATGACCACAGTTGTTACTATGTGATCACTGATCAGTATCACACAGTACTTACCTGTTGCTGGCCTGGCTGTTCTGCTCCTGCTTGAATTGCTCTAGTCCTCACCTCCCGTTAGTTACCAGCGCATCCCATTTTTGTCATCCTAAAGTCCTGTTTTTATCTCAAGGAAATATGGTCAGCCTAGCCCGATTCCTCCACCTGCTCAGCCTCTTCTAGAATCTTCCCAGTCGGGGCACCCTCAAGCTTCAGCTTTTCCCTTAAATGAGAGAGCTCAGCAGCCACCTAATTTCAATATTTTGTCTCTGTCTGCTTAATAAGGACATGATGCCGACAAGTGCGATGTTCCGTTTTTTGGAGGAAAATGACCTTCAGGAGTTGGGGGCAGAAAGACCGATGTGCTCTGATGGGGAGCCTTGCCTCTCACCCTGAACTTGTGGAAAGAGGTTTGAGGGCAGTGGGTGTCTTTTGCTTCTGTGACAACTGCCTTCCACACGGCCTTTTTCAAATATCCAGTCTCGGAGCAAACATTACAAACCATAACACGACAATCACACGCAGAAGAAAGATTCCCGGAGAGGAAAATGACATCCTTAGATTCTCACAGGAATAAGACACCCCTGTATGTCATGGTGCTATTGTGACCCTGGAATGGCTTTCTGTGCAGGAGAGGCCTAGTTACCTGCACGTGTTCCTCTGTCTAGAGTCTTCTTTTGTGACTTGACCTTTCATGATGGAATGCGAAGCTCCGAGAGGCTTGGCTGAGTCCTCAGGAGCCAGCTGTGGGGAAGCTTTTGTTCACTGTGTATTAAGATGGTATCTTTGGGGCACCTTTCATGGCCGCTCAGCCTCTTCTCCTCAGACTAGCTGCTGGCCAAGGCATCTGATGCCCCAGACTGGGGCAGCACACTTCGTCGACACCCGGGGCATCCAGATAGCTCATCGCACACGCAGTGGACCACCTTCAGGCCCTGGGCCAGACCGGCGCTCTCTGGCGCGGGCGTGTGGGGTTCAGATGCTGAGGCCCAGTGGACCCCTTCCATGATGGCATCTCTACTCTGTACAGCCACCCTTCTACTCATTTGTAAACAGCTAAGCTGCCTTTAGGTCTTAAAAAAAGGAGTCTTTGTTGATTTCATGTTCATCTTTCTCCTGGATTTGAGGTTGGAAGCTACTGTCGATGCCCAGGAGGATTTCGCTCAGAGGCTGGGGCACCCTGGTGGGGGTACCATTCACAAGTTGCTTGGACCTGGCCCGGCCCCCACGTCGTCGTGCAGAGAACTCAGCTCTGGTGTCCCCAGGTGCTTGGGACCCCAGATGGATGATAAACTGTGGTCAGATAGGTTCTTCTGTGGGTTCCCAGTTAAGTGGGGCTGTATACAGGCATTTTCTCACTCCGAGAGGAGCCGAAGGGGCAAGGCTTGGAATCTATGAGCTACTTGCGCTGTTTGGAGGAAGAGCCTTCCCTTTGGGGACAGACCACTTCCCTCTCAGAGGCAGATATATTTAGATGGTTGACTGGGAGTGTGGATACCTATTCAGGGTCTGGAAAAGAACGGCCGGGCTTAACAAGTAAGAAACGCCCACACCCTTGTTAGAAATCGATGTATTAAGTGGAATTGAGCTGCTGAAGAACCCGCAGCCAATCCGGACCTGGGATTTGGGCACCTGTGTTTATCAGCCCCGGGTCTGGTTTTGTTCAGTGATAATCCCATAGCAGTTGTATCTGCTGATTGGCTGGGAGGGGCTCTGTTCCCACAATGAGAAGATAATCAATCATGTTACTGGCTTTTGTCTTGGAGAAGGTATTTAGATTTTAGCCAGCTGCTTAGCTGCCTCAAGGCCACCTGCTTGACTGAAAAATAAAGACTTTGTCCCTTTCCCGTTGCAGGAAGAAGGGAGGAAGTATTGACTTGGGTGATAATTTTAGGTGAATGATTAAATTTGGCCTCTTAGGCTCCAGCTGAAAATTCAATTCCGATGACTGGTTTTTCATCCGTGGTTGAGCGACTCCGCATACCGTAGTGGTTAATTTAACAAAGTGCAGAAGCCAGGAGCACTCCATGTCGTGTGCCCCCGGCTAGGGGAGCATAATGAGGAAATGCACTCTTTCCCTTACGTTCCGAATCCTCCTCTTCGTCTGGCATCTTCGGAGGCTCTCAAGTAGCGCAATTGCTGCCGAGCAGAGAATCCGAGCAGGGTTGCTTTCTCTGATGACCGTTGTAAAATATGCCAGTCTCCCCACACACCTGCTTCTGGGGCTGTTTGGCTGAAATTCTCAATCCCAGGTGCGCAAGCAGTGACCAGGGTCGGGGCATGCGAGCCAGCCAAGAGCTGCAGAGCGCAGAGTGGGTTTTGTGTCCCTCGTTTCCTACCTCCAGTCCATCAGCAAATCCAGCCCTTCTAGCGCCAAACATTTGTCCCAAGCTCCCAGGCGTCTCCATCCTCAGCAATCTCCAGGAAAAGTCTCCATCGTTCCTCACTGGGGCCAGAGCAGTTGCCTGCCACATGGCCTCCCTGCTGCCACTTTTGCCTGTTCGCCCACAGAAACTGGGATACACTTTAAAAAACAATGAGTGCCCTGGTGGCTTAGCGGTTAAGTCTGAGACATCCGGCCAGCGTCGTCTACCCACATCACAAGGACCCAGGTTCGCAACCTAGGGACGGGCTGGAGCGGGACAACCAAGATGAACAACTAGGCAAATAATTAAATACTGCTTCCTCCTCTCTCTGCCTGCCTGCTCACCTTTATTCCTTCCTGTGCCCTAGAAAGCAAAAAACCATTAGGTCCCAAAGCTTTGTTTACTACAAACTTCTAAGAGCTGCCCATAATCACTGGACCTCCTGAAGCGCTCCTTTGAGCCTTGGGGCCCTTGGGAGCTGGGCCTGCTCATCTCTCAACCCTGGTTGCATGTCTGATTTCCCCTCCCTCAGCCCGCTCGTCTTGGAGGTCTCAAGCCCATCCACCTCAGTGCCTCTGCACTAGGAACTCCTGGTGCCTGGAATGTTCTTCCCCTAACCCAGGGCTAAAGGGTGCCATCGCTTCTGTGTGCGACTGTTAATTGCTTAAGAATTTTTGATGGTTTTAGACAGAAGTAGAGTAGTCCTTCTGTTTTGTCTTCAGAATAGCGCTGACTCTTCCATACATTGGTTCCTATTTGTTTGTTTATGGCTTATCCCCTTCGCTTGAATACGGACTGTTAAAAAATGAACTTTGCTGTGTCCAGAGTGTGTTCAGTGCCTAGAACTGTGTCTTGCAAACATCAAGTGCCTAAAAAATGATTATCTAGTAAATGGAAGAGCCAAGCCTGGCCCTCTGAAAAAGAAAGTTAAAAAATATTTAAACAATTTTATACTAATGATGCAAATGTTTATTGGTACAGTTTATCTATGCCTATCTATATGCTTATCTCATATATTATAGCTATTACACATATATGCGTTAAATATGTGCACTCACATACATGTGTGTGCTAAACAATTAGAATATCAGAGGAAAAGTAAAAAATATAAGACTAAAGCAAACTTATTCTGAGTCTGCCAATTATTAGTCACTGGATTGCACACTTTATTTCTAGAATATTTTCATCATAAAATTTTGCATACATTTGAGAACATAGAAAACATCTGTACATATGCTAAGTGATGTTGTCTTTAACTTAGATCATGAATAGATGAGCTTTATTGTGCTGTTCATATTCTTTCCAGAAAGAGGTTTCTGAAAAGCAATGCCTTCGGTGTGGTCCTCACAAGAGTTATGGGGTGAGGCCTGATGACTTGTTACAAGTTTATTTTTGATGCATATTCTGAGCTTCTAAGTTATCAGATCTTCTGTGTGGCCAAATGTCGGTGGCACTATTAAATGCACTCCAGCAATGACAGCCTCTTATCTTGGGGAAGGCAGAGAGTGACCTCGTTCTCAGCTGATCCGATCCCCTGAAAAGAAAAAAGTGCTGTTCATTTGATGCATTATCTGTGACATTTTTGTCTTGCTAAAGCTGAGAGGCCAGTTGGAGCCCTGGAGAAACCTACCCACCATGTGTCTTTACTCCCACTTAGAAATTAGTGGGCACTGAAGACAATCTGTGTGCTCACCCTGCTTGGAGGTCTTGTCTTGTTTTCCAGGAAGGGCTAATGCGTACACTGCGTCCTCCTGTGAGAAATATCTTCTTCATGCACAAGCGGAGGGCAGGTGCGACTCAGAATGGAGGGATCCCTGCACCTCCCGGACAGGAGAAAAATGTAGAGTCATGATGCTCAAACATTTCTCAGCCGCAGTTGTCAGGGCTGGTCCCCACTTCAGCACATTTCTGAAATGAACTCTGCTCAGGCTGCGTCAGCCTGAGCAGGAAGAAGAATTTTGCAATTAAAAAGGCTTAAAGGGATCACTGGCCTTTTTTTTTTTTTTTTTTTTTTTATATTAAACCAAGTCACTGAAAGAAGCAAACTGAATAGAAGAGTTTTCTTACATCAGTTTGTCCTGTCAGTCAAAGTGAAGGAAGGGATCCAGGCTGAGAAGAGAGGCCATTTGAGAAACTCCACAGGGCAGTTTTGAGAATTCAGCCTCTGTGTGGAAAGCCATTTTTATCCCAATGAAGGTCTCTATATGGTGGTGTTACTGGGCCTTACAGCTTGATCATTAAGAGAATGGTAATAGGAGTAGGAATAAAGTATGGATAAAATGACTCCTTGGGAAAGTCTCACCTTTTAGGAACAGCTGCAAATTAAACTTACTGTTTCAATGGCAATGATTTAAAATCTTAAACATATTATTGTTAAAGATTATTAATATTATTCAATATTAACCCTTGTGGCTCAAGTGGCTAAGGAACAGGCTCCACATATGAAAAATATTATAATAAAGGAAAATAATCTAAAGAAAATCACAACCAAATCACATAATATTCACTGTATATAGTAATATTTTTTTGGAGGAAGGAAGCAGGCAGGGATAAAGGCAAGTGGCAGGCAGGAAGAGAGAGGAAGAAGATGCATTCTTTTTTAAAATAATTGATTTTCTTGAAAGAATATTGCATTTTAACATGAGCTAGGTTTAAGGTATGCATGGTAGCAAATTTACATGTGTATATAAAACAGTAGGTTTCGCACTATTTCCTGTTTTTTTCTCTATTTAGTTCTAGTTGGTTTTTCACCCCCAAGCCCGGGTCCTGAACTAGGTCCTTGGGCTTTACGTGGACCGTGCCACAGCCACAGACTTAACACCTGAGCCACCAGTGAGACATCGCTCAGTGCGTGTTTTTACTGCAATGGACCCGTCCAGACCACAGGACGTAGATCTTACTGCCTGTTCCGTAAGTTACCCAGTTGCCCCAAATCAGATAGTAGAGTGAACGATGAAGGAGCATCAAGACAGCAGAAGTGAGTGGAACCCTCCTGGTGCTCAGGGGGAGGCTCCGATATTCAGCATTTATTTGCTTCATTTTGGTTTCTTCACCCTCCCCTCCCTGCCGCAGTCATGAATCTGGGTCCTTGACTGCACATGGTCCTCACCCCAGTCACCACAGCCACCCGAGCCACCAGGGGCAGTGCCCAAGGGAGTCTCCTTTCTGCCTTCTGACCGCAGCTAACTTTCTTCCCCAAGATGCGGCCAGTTAGGTTCAGAAAGAGGCAAAGAACCTGAGACTCACCTGTCAGTCAGATCACAGCCATTTCATGGTGTTACCTGTGGTGTACAGGTAACCTGTGTTACCTGTGAAGGCTGCATGGTCCTGGGGTTGACACGATCAGCCCAGCTTCCTTATTACGATTGCTCTCAGTTCCCTGACCCCTGTTTGTGGCATATGCCCTTCTTTGGCTCTTAAGACCCTCCTAGAGGAGGCGGTCTTTACAGACAAGTTATTTTTGGCCATTGGCATTGCTGGGTGTTATTTGTCCGGTGGTTGGTGAACCTGACAGGCAGGAGGGGGGGCGGCCCACCTCTGGAAATGAGTAAAGGCGGCACTTGTCTTCCGAGGGGAAAGGTAGCCTTATTTAACCTGGTAGCTGAGTCAGTCTTGCAGGCAGAGGGAAGGGAAATGTGGTCTTAGGAACTGTCACATACGCCATGGAGACAGCCTACTTCTGCCCCACCGATCAAGATTCTGGGACTATAGGAAAAACTCGTCTTGGATGGATGCAAAAGTTCGAGAGCGAACTCTGATAAAGCGGCGCTGAGTTCTCAGCACGGAGCACGGTGGTTGCAGCAGAGGTGTAACCTCTCGTGCGCTCACGGTCAGGGCGAGACGCTGAGAACTTACCCAGAGCAGCCCTAGCACCTGACCAGGACGAGGTGTTCCCCATGGCGCGGAGACAGCTCTTTATGGGGAAATGCAAGTCCTGACAGTAAGTTCCCAGACTATTAAGTGGCCTGCAAACAGATACTGATCATTAGCTTTCCCAGACTCCTCCTGACTAGAGGCCTTTGCATCTCTGAGGGGAGCCCTTTGTCATCTTCCATCAGAGTCCTGGTGAGTCGGAGGCTCTCACTGTGCCAGTGCCAATTAGGGAATTTAAAAATACTCTTTAAATTATGTGAACAGTGTTTTTGGAGGTATTATATTTGGGAGACATGATTTTATTTTTTTCTCTGTAGACAATAGAGTTGACTTCAAAATGAACTCATTATATATTCCAGATCTTCAGTGTGTTGCTTTCTGATATCTGAGGTAACAATTATCTATTAGATTAACTTTGTATTACTCGAGGATGAATTAATGCACACACTTTTAAAAGGCGCTTGCTATTTAAACAGAAGATTCTGGGAGTTATGGTTCTCGAGCCCGAAGAGGTGACTCTCCGATCACATATTTGGTGTCGAGGGGGCTCTGTGGATGGAGACGTCTCACCATCCCTGCACCGTAGCTGCAGCGCAGGAGACAGTCACGTCCCCCACGGACAGGTGGGACAGGTATAGCGAGGCCGAGGGGAACAGACTGTGAGGGGGTTCGGCGGTGGGGCACTCAGAGAAAAGCGTTGGAAGAAGAAGGGTTTCCCGGTGGGAATGTAAATCGGTGCAACCTCTTTAGAAAATAGTATGAGATCCCTCAAGAGAAAAAATAAAGATGGAGATACCATTTGATCCAGCAGTCCCACTCTTGGGCATATACCCGAGGATACAAATCTCTAATCAGAAAAAATATCTGCACCCCTATATTCATAGCAGCACAGTTCTCAATAGCCAAGACATGGGAACAGCCTGAATGCCCAACAACAGATGACGGATAAAGTAGCTGTGGTGTAGATACTCAGTGGAATGCTATGCAGTCGTGAAGATGAAACTGTGCCCTTTGCAACAACCTGCATAGAACTGGAGGGGATCTTGCCAAGTAAAATATGCCAGAAAAAGAGAAGCACAGGTTGGTTTCACTCATATGTGGAATATAAAGAAACAAAGCAGACAGACAGACAACCCACTAAAAAAGTGGCTGTAGGGATGGGCGTGTGGGGCGGGAATGTCAGAATGGAGCTAGCAGAGAGGTGGTTTAGGACATGGGGCTTTGCTGGAGCATGTGGTGTGCACACAGGGTACAAATGCACATCCTAATAGGTGTTCAGCAATTGAAATAATAAAGCAAGTAAACTGCAAGAGGGTTTCCTCAGCCATATCAGGCATATACAGAAAGTTCGAAGGCTTGAGAGCTGCTAGAGACGGTTTGAATGGCAAAAAGTTTGCATTCGACCATCCTGAAGAGTCATTCTGTGATGTGGTGGGTGTGGAAGTGGTATTTCAGATGTTTATGGAGAGAAGGGCTGGTGGGACAATGAAGAGTAAGCTGTCAAGGAAAGGACTAAGATAAAGCAGTATTTGCAAGGCCAAGTCATGAGAACAATGTGAGGAGAATGATGCTGCTGGATCACTGGTAGATGGGAGAGGGATCGGAGCCCACCCTGGGGTGAGGATGCTGGGGAGGCAGTTGGTTTTGAGAAAGAGAGAAACCTCTCCTTTTTGAAGACCAAAGGTAGATGGCGACAGATAGGCAGATGGGGGACCCCTGCCGTGCCAGGGGTCTCTGCAGAGTCCTGTTAACGGAAAGTGAGAAATCTCTCCCCCATATGCTCGTGTGTACACGCACACACACACACACACACACACACACACACACAGAGGTACACCCGCACTGCACACACCTGTGCACTAACACAGATGCATGTGCACACAGAATACAATGCATTCGTGCACATAGACACACGTGCACATAGACACACGTGCGAACATCCATGTGTTCACATGTATGTACACACAGGACACATATATACGTGCTTACACACATGCACACTCATATGAATGATGCATAGAAAGTTGATAATCCTTCCTGGGGCTGAGTCATTTCCTTTTCAGAGTTACTCCTAAAATGATGGCTATCACTAGCTGTTGTCGGTTTAAGGAGGGAGAGAAAACTCCCATTTTCCTGCTTAAGTTTCTTACGTTCAAGAGTTTTTAGACATTTTATAGCGCAATTATTTCCTACACAATATGGATTCCGGGGAGCAAGCTGTATTTCGTGGGGACATGAGTTTACTGTCTTCCCCTCCTTCCTTCCTTTCTCTTATACACTGGTTCTAAATGTGGAGTCCATCCCAAGATTAGGATCTATTTTACCAGAACTGACTCCCAGCAATCTCTTTAAGGTAGGATAATTCTAACAATCAAAAAATCTGCCAACTCGATTTAAGGCAGCAGACAGCGTGTCTGTTTTGCACATTCCTCCACACATCAGCGTAGCCTCCCGGGGAACAGTTGCGCGAGGTTTATCATCACCGCTAAAAAAAAAAAAGGGCCCAGAATCCTTTCATTTATTGTTTGTGTGATGACACATCTTCATTCCTGCTCCGTCTGCTTGTTCTGTCTGCAGTGGTATTTAAGATGATCCTCTTTTTGGATTTGTGATCTCAGGATAAGAGACTGAGCCTGGACATGAACCTGCAAATTCCTGTTGACCTGAAGTTCACACAGCCAGGCAGCGCTCCGTCAGCTGAGCATGTTTCTAAACCGCTGGCCTGTCATGGACAGCATTTCTAATTGTCACCCAGGCTCGGAGTAACCCTGGCACACCCTCTGGTTTATCAGAGAGAGAGGGAGCGGTCCCTTTTTGGGTGCAGCCATGTTCCATTTCTTTCATTTGATTTTTTTTAACTGACTGAAAATGGATAGAATGTGGTTGGTTGAATCTTTGCCAGAGTACTTGATTAGCAGGGGCACAGAATTTCTAGCCGTTTTGTGCGAATGGGGGTTAGCTGGACAAAGGGAATGGGCGTCCTGCCCCGTTCTCTTCCCAGCAGAGGCAGCAGGAAGGGTGAAGTAGAGCGTTTGTTCTTTAAAGTTGCCCCTGTGAAGGAGAACGGACTTGTCTTGCCACCCGTTGGAGCCATCAGGTTCCAGTGCAGAAGAAAATAACCCCGCAAAGGGTTATTCTCACACCTCCTGCTCCTTGCCAGGCTGTTCCACGAAGAGCTGTGAGGGGGGAGCCTCCGGCCCTTAGGCAGCAGCAGCAACCCTGGTTTTCAACCTGAACACAGCTCTCTTCACAAGTTTTTATTTTCCCTCCCACCACTGGACACTTGGGCACAGTCACTGGAAACATCATCAGAGGAGTTCGGGGTGAACAGCCGCCTCCTTGTAGTGGTTTTTGTCCTGTTCTGGCTTGTTCTTGAAAACTTCTCCATCAACAGCATGTCTGATTGAGCTGGCATCAGAGGAGACCCTTTTGCATGTGATTTTTTTTCCTTCAAGAAATATTAAGGTCTGAATAAAATTGGAATAGCAGCCTGGTGATCTCATTATATCTAAATACAGAAGTGCTCACGGGGGAGATAATGACTCCAGACTCAGGTACGCAGTGATACCGATTATCTTTCAAGGCGCCGTCCCTCCCCCAGCCTCCCTTTCAGCTGAGGCTCAAGTTGCAGGAAACGAGGCCCTGATTGAAGCAGAGAAGAGGGTTTCTTCTTCCCACTTCATGACACACGCTGGTAGATGAAAGACGCCTGAGCTGGGTGCTCACGTTTCAGTCGGGAGTCTGGAGTTCTGATTGATCAGAAAGACAAGGCAGAAGGAGAGACATTTGGTGCCGGCTGAAGCCACATCCATTCTCCCTGTGAAGTTTCCTCATTTGGTGCAGATAATTGTGATGCAGCGGGTTTGGGTAGAGGCGCTACTAGAAGATTAAAAAAAATAACAGGCCTGCCACCCAGTTTGAGCTCTTCTAGAGCAAGGGAACAAGCACAGATGGTGACAGTAGGGTGGGGCTGGGTGGGAAAGGCCCTCCGCATGGGGCGTGTGCTGGTTACTGCATGCTCATCTTTCCTGGCTGCCAAGGCACGCTTAGATGAGGTTAGCACATCACAGGCACCACATAGAGGGTTCAAGTCCCAGTATGAGCTTAGCAACCTAGGAAAATTTTACTCCCTTTGATTAGCATAAAAAAACTCCCCAAAACCAAAAAAAAAGCAAGTCCTAAATGTTCCCAGTAAGTTCTAAAGGGACGTTTAGCGACAGGAGGGGCACCATCTGCCATCTTTGACCAGAAAGAGAGTTGGGCTGGTGGAAGAGGACTTGGCTGTTTCCATGGACCTGGGGCTGAAAAGCTTATTTTCCCTTTGAAGTGCATATTAAGCACACTCAAATACAAAATAACATTATGCGCGTTAAGTCTTTGGCAAAACAATGGAATGAGGGTCAAAAATGTTTTGCCCATAGTTAAAAGTTTTCAGGCAGTATGCCTGGTATGCGGCTGCATAGACCATAAATTCCTGTTCACAGAGAGCTATGGCTGTGACATCTGAGGCAGGCAGGTCAGTCACACCAGACCCGGGTCTGTCCCAGCCAAGGAGAGGCCCTGGCATCACGTGGGACCGTTCCCGTTGTGAGGAGATGTCCTTGGCCACCATTGGATCCCCACCACCCTGCCAATTATTATGTATCAATATTTGTAATGCCTTTGCCCCAGGGAAAGAATCTTCTTTCTTTCTGGAGCCCCAGGTAATGTTGGCGTGGGGAGAATGTTTCTCCTACCTGTGGTTGGATTTCCTTGCATGATGGCAATTGAATATGAATTCACTTGCTTCTGAGGTTGGTATTAGAACTCCAACTGTATCTGTGTATCTGTCCCCATTGCTTGTTAAGAGAAGGTTCCAGTTCAGCACTTACCTATCTCCCCAAGACCCAGTTATTTCTCAGAATGCCTTCACTCTTACGGCCATCATCATCATCATCATCTTTATTATCGCCATCGCCGTCATCATCATTACCATCATCATCACCACCATCACCATCACCGTTGTCATCATCATCATCATCACTGTCATCATCATCACCATCATCATCATCATCATCATCACTATCACCGTCATTATCGTCATCATCACCATCACCGTCATCATCACTCTCATCATCATCATCATCGTCGTCAACGTCATCAACACTATTACTGTTTGAGTGTTTATTATGTGCCAGGCACTGTCCTATATTTCTTATATACTTTATCTCATTTGGCTCAACTCTGGGAGGTGGAACTCGTGTCGCTTTACAGATGATGTCACAGAGAGTCGCTTGATGTCCTGTGGGAGAAGGATTGGTGTGTGGCTATAGCTATTTGAGAAGATGGTTGACATAAAAGTCTCCAAATAAATCCCTTATATCTCAATCCCTTTGTATTCACTGGTTTCAGTGGTGACCTCAGTTTTCAGCCTCTGCTGTTTGGTATACCAGAGAGGTAGGAGGCACAGCCCCTGTCTGCAAGACACCGGCCATCTAGTAGGTGGACAGAGTAGGACCTGAGACATCGCTGTGTTGGCACGTGTTTGGGTTTGGCCCCTCGTCTGCTATTAGCCAAGCTTTCTAGGTGCGAGCTTCCTTTTGCAGGTTAAGTGATTGGACTAGATCAGACGTCTGCAGCCAGGTAGTGGATATTTTGGGCTCTGTTCAGCCTCTGTTGGGACTGCTCAGCTGTCTGTTGTAGCAGGAAAGCAGTCGTAGACCAACATGCAACACACCAGCACGGCATGTTCAAGAATCCTTTACTTACAAGAGTAGGTGTAAATAAAACTCAGGGGGCTGGGGCTTGACCCACTGCTGACCCCTGGACTAACCTGGGATTTATTTGGCGATGATCTCTGGCTAGAAGACTCTGTCATCTGTTCACGTCGATCTCAGTCTTCGAGTATGGGGACATTTCTTCAGCTTTTCTCCTCTTGAGGAGAAGTATATAAAAAATGTCAGTGGAAGTGCTCCCGGAGGGGGCTCCCAGCGATGTTCTGATTGAACTCGCCATGGGAGGAAGTCGTGAAAAAGGTGGGGAGAGAGGCCCGTTAATCAGAGATGGGGACCGCTGTTTTACGTGCAGATCCGGCTGTTAGCTCAGCAGGAAGACATGGAAGACGAGAGGGGGGCCTGGAACCAGGAATTCTCTGAAGCAGAGTGCTAAAAAATGATCTTTCAAACAAACGTTTCTGTGATTCTTTATTTGAGTCTTAGAATCCAAGGCGTAGTCAATAATGAAGTTTTGCTTGTATTGGAAAACACAATCTAACGTAGTCAGCTAAAAATCTAACACAATCTAGCTAACAATCTGAACATAGATGGGATGTTTGTTGAAGAGATAGATTTTGTCATTTATATACATATATATACATATACATATATACACAGACCCATTTGAAAACCTTTCCGTGTGTTATTTAGATGTTTGTATAACTGGATTTCTCCAACATTAAACCATGTGCAGTCGTGGAACTCTTGCTCTTCCAAGTCATCACTCGAACTGACTTAAAAAGGGAAGATATTGGTGTGGGATATAGCACAGTCCAGGGGAGTGCTGGCTTCCTCTGGGGGATGGGTGCAATGCAGAGTATTGTGGGGGTCATTACTTCCTGCTGATGGCACATCTGCTCACTGATTTTACACATGCTTACTGGTCAAATATAAATGTGCCTAAAATGGGCTTTTGAATTTAAACTCCAGGCTACATTTATACCTGTGATCTCTTGTATTAAATGTCCTCCCTGATCCAACCGACAAGAACTTTGGACTCACGTGGAGGCCAACATATGAATTCTCTCTCCCAGTTTTGTGCCATCTTCAACAAATAGGCCTTTCTGTTCCAGTCTTTGTAAAGGGTTTAATGAAATGCTTGAAAAATAACATAGACATTGGGGAGATCAGCATAATATTGATTAGTTACAGATGCCTAACATCTGGATCGAGATCCCTAGTGACACACCAACACTTTAATAGTGGATATGGAGGCCACACTGAGACATTGAAGAGGTGACTCTGTCTTCTCATTTGACCTCTTGTTTCCTATTTCTAAAATGAGTCAAGTTTTGATGGAGAAGTCGCCTTTTGAGACAAAAAGCCAAATGACTGGCTTCGAGTCAGCAGGACAACGAGGAAAGGCCCTTGTCGTTCATAGACAAAGTCAGGGAAATTGTGGCCCTCTTTCTCATGTTAAATTCCTTTAGTGAAAATTCTGAGATCATCACCACAGTCTGCAGAAATTTGGTAACACACAGTGGACGACAGTACACATGACTTGATTTTTTTTTTTTTTTTTTTTTAAGATTAGAGCATTGACAGTCTATCACTGAAGTGGGAGGGATATAAAGATTTGACGTGAAGTGTCATCTGGGACTTTCCATGTCTGCAGATTCTCAGGCAGGAGGGTGGTAGAGGGGATTCTGAGTCCCTGAGGGTAGGCATGGTGGTGAGACTTTTATGCAAACACACTTCCATCATTTAACTTTGATTTGGGTTTAGTTCAAGTAACTTTGAAAGGGGATGAGAGATTTTTATGAATATTAAAATCAACTATCATTACAGTGATTTCTGTACAACTTAATGTCTCAAAAAGCACTCCTTCTGGGGTTGGTTTTGCACCAGAAACATGCTTCTTGAGCCCCCTCTGGCAGGGGAACCCAGGCTGCTTTCTCTCTGCGGGCCCCTCTCCCACCCCAGAAAATACCTCTGCAGCCACTTTCTGGGCCATCTCATCCTGACAGTGACCTCAGCACAGCTCTGCGTGGGTGCTCCGTCCCTTCCGCTCTCCCCCGCCCTGACATCTTACAGAAACACCCCCATTACTCAGATGTTTCAGAGAGAAAGTTGGCTTTCACACTAATGAATTGATTTCAAAGACATGAACGAAAGCCGTTCTTGGCTATTAAGCGATTGACTGTGCAATCTGGAAAAGACTTTTTATTAAAAGGAGAGAGACTTAGCACACTGCCTTCGCCCTTCCCCGCTGCTCTCAGCACACAGGAAAACAGCAGATGTTCTCCCCTTGCTCGGTGCCGTGACACCCCCCTCGCCCCCCCAGGGCTGCCCCAGCCCCCCTTGTTCATGACACTCCTTTAGCTACAAGAATGGGTTATCAAGGTGATAATAAGCGAGAAAATGTTCCAGCCTTGTTTTAAGCCTCAGCCCCATCACGCTGCTTACAAGAGGTTAAATGCTCGTGTGAACCTGTGTTTTCCAGCCCCCGGCCACGCGGCCCTAAGCCTGGCTGATCCCGCCTCGCCTCGCCCCCTCTGCACGAGAGACTGTGGTGTGGGATGATTGAGGTGGCCTTAGCCTCCCCAGCAGCTGCTGACTTGGAAATCCAATCCTCTCAAGGTAATTCCCCAGCTTATAAAAAACTTCTAGCAATGAATTCTGAATTTCATCTTCCCAGTCCAAGCCAGGTGAGATCGCTGGCCCCCTAGACACCAGGCCTGGAGGCGGGGCAGCTTCACCCTATCCGATGTTGCTCTACAAACAGGATCTTTTGTGGGCTCATTAGGAGATACCTGGCTATTTCTGGAACACACTCTCAATCTCCTTTCTCATCTGAGGTCTTCCAGACCCCCAGTGATTGGGGCCTGTCTGGCCACAGCCCGGCCACAAACGGCCTGGCTTCCTAGAGCAGAGAGAACTGTAGAGACACAGGGAAACTTCCCTATCCCTTTGGATTCTTCTCCGACTGGTCAAGCAAGCAATTTAACATCAGACAGATTAGTAGCAGAAAAAGGCTACATTTAATTACATACACTGAAAATTCTAGAACAAATGGAAAAAGCTGAGAGCAATGGGAGAGGGTCCTGGGATGTTGAGGAGAGAGGAGGGGCATCTCATATGACCAGACAAGGATAACTGACTTCATATGACAAAGCCCTTCCTCTCGGTGTTTGTCCTGCCTTGACAATAATCTTCTCTGAAAAAAAGTTCTTTTTCAGAGATGACCCAAATCTGGCTAGTCTGCATTCTTTAAGGCAGTGGTAACAGTTTCTCCTGAGACCTGAAGGATCTCAGTGGATAAGGTGACAGGTGTTACTAAAAGTCTTCTCTGGGACATCTTGGAAAAAGCCCATCTGAACAAGTTTGGGGGAGGCTGACCCTACCCAGCAAAACTGTGCTTCCATCTGTTCTTGGCTGAAGAAGCTCTGGTTGCTTCAAGCAGCACTTTGGTCCTAAGGTTGGAGACCAAGCTGTGAACACATATGTGCTTACCCTTTTGTAGGGTGTCTGTCCCCTCACACGAGCTGATGGGAATGGCCACCCCAGTACAAGCAGGTGGTACCGGGGTTGAGAAATTCCTCTCAATGCAGGAAACGCCCAGATTCTGAAATCATCAGCTCCCTTGAAGATCCTTTGGCTCGTGATTCTTGAGCTGCAAGACTTTTCTTTCTTTCCCTCCCGCCCCCCAAATTGCTCCCACCCTTGCCGGCAGGAAGTCCCCAGTGGTGGGTGCAGATGCCGTGCTGACAGCCGCCTGGCCCCTCACCGGTGGGTCCTGCTGTGGAAAGATTTGAATGTCCTTGTCTCTGGCGCTCCTACTTCGATTTCAGGATGTGTTCTGGCAGGTGCAAAATCCTGTAGTCATTGAACCCTTGATAATCTTTCATGCCCCGTAGAAGTGTGTTTTTATTCATCCGTTTCTTTGGGAGGTAAGAAATAAAACTGTTCCGTTCGAGGCATAAATTAGCATTTATAACAATGCAGTGCAAAAAAGGTAATTTAAATAGAACTGATTAGAATTTTGATAGGGGCACCTCGGAACCTCGAAACAAATGCTGATCAGGTAATGAGTGGAACAAGTCATTTATTTTAGTGGCTTCGCTATCTGTTCGGTGATTGGGTCACAGTTTCCCCAACATCTACGGTGAGTGTTCATTAATTATTCCCTCCTCGCTCAGTAATTGTCCAATTTAAGTACAAACTGTGAGCTTATAGGCAAAGCCACAGATGCCAGCAGAGGGAAGAAGTAACAACCTAGATAAAAGTATGTTTTCTTTTCTGTAATAGCACTCACTAATCCAAGGACTCAGAGAGGGGAAACTATTGTTAGACTTTGGCCTTCGTCTTGTCTTTGTGCAGTGGACTAAATCCCTCACTATTTGCTAAGCGGGGACATTTAAGCCCCAGAGTGCAGGGCTGTGCAGAGGTTGGAGCTGGCATCCAGCCTGACTCTGTAGGTGTCACTTACGTGGAGTCAGAATGCAACCCATTGACTCGCATGCTTCTCCAGTTACATCTTCTTGGAAAATGCTCTGAAGGGTTTCTTTGCAAGGATTTTTCTCCTTTGCTATTTTAGAGGCTTGTCTTATCTTTTTTTAAAAGGAAAGATGCAGGCAGGAATGAAGATGAGCAGAATTAGGCAGGTGGGAATGAGAGGACAAAGCAGCATTTTTATTTATTTGATTTAGTTGTTCATCTTGGTTATTCCCTCCGGCCCTGGCACGTGATCCCCGATCCTTGGGCTGCATCTGCTCCTCACCAGGATGCACCAAGATGCTTTTATTTATTCAGAAGATGAAAGTGTTCCCCTCTTATGAGAAGGAACTCTCGCTATAGTGACTCCCTGGATTTGTCATTAAGTTTAATGTTCTGTTTTACTCAGTGATGGAATCACATCAGCCCTGTTGTTTTGATATAATCTTGGTATTAGTAACCTGTTGCTTTCTAGAATGCAAATTAGACATTAAATGCCAAGAAAGGTAATCAGCTAAACATTTCCCCCAGGATGAAATTTTAAAGGGAGAATCATTGGTTTATTATAGTTTTATGTTGCCTTTCTTGACTGGGAAGTTTCTGGAGTTAGGACTCCAGGGATGTGTCTTTGCACAGTGAACTCCATGGGAGTGGGCACCTGCTTCTGGAATGGGCACAGAGAGTGCTCACGATTGCTGTGTCCTGTGGGCCGAGGGTCGGCGTTGGGGGATGTGGGCGTGGTCCTCATCTTCATGCTTCTGCCTGGAAGGAGAGCGCTTTGTCCTGTGGAGAGTGGCCTGGACGAAGTAGGCATCTCAGACAGGCCCCGTGGAAACATCTCCCTGGCCCGCCTTACTCGATGAACAAAGCTGGAGTTAGGCAGGGCCCACAGGCAGACAGCAGAGCGACAAATGTGTGTTAGAAATAACAGTGACTCTCTCTGGGAGAAAGTCTTTGTTGCTCAAACTTGTCATATGACTGGGGGAGGGAAGTGACTTTGTCATCGCTGCAAGAAGTTCTAGAAGCCTGGCTCTAAGCTTGCAGAATGCGACCATCATTTGAATACCTGTTTCTTCCAACGGCGTCAGGCGATATTACAGCTGAGTAAACTGAGGCCGCGAGTGGGGAAGAGAATCACTATGCTTGCCAACACAGTTGTGAGACCCAGGAGAAATAATTTTCCACCTCAAAGCAGTTTTATTGATTTTTGCAATTAGTTTTCTTGAAGGAACATTGATCGCATCAGTGTGTGATAGAGGTTTCCGGTGTTAATCGCCGTCTGGAGAGAATGCCTTTGGCCCGCCACCACAGTTGAGCTCCTCCTTACCGTGCAGCTCATCTTGACGCCTCTGTGCCCGTGCTCAGGCCTCCATGAGCATGCAGTGAAAGGGATTTAGATATTCTCTTTGATGGACGGTGCTTCTTCTACGGTGATTTTGGTTCCATTGAAATACATGACCTAGACATATGCTGATAACTGACTACCTTGAAACAAACGAATGGCTAAAATATTGTCTGCGGGGTCATTTATTTTCTCTGGCTATCCGAACTCTTGAGCAATGAACTACATTATTTCCCTACTGTGAACAATGATTCTCTTCACACTAAACCAATTACTCGGACAGTTTTTCTAGGGCGAGCATTGGTGTGATCCTTTTTGCCCATCTCCTCATGTCACCTGGCTTTCCACACTTGCCTGGCTCTCTCTGTGTGAGCGGCTGCCCCAGCAGAACGTCTGTGCAAAGAGTGCGAGCTCTGGAAAGTCATCACCGGGCACAAGAGCTGCACGTCTCTTCTCAGCAGACCTGCACACATCTTAGGACGCTTCTGTTGTGCTTGCTTTACCGTCGCTGAATTCCGCGTAGGATGTCTCCATCATGTTGGTGGGCATATTAGAGCTGATTGCTTCTCGCAGCAGCCTCAGCCGCCCCGGGAGGCCTCCTTATCATAATATTGGAAAGCAGTTTCTCTTGACTGCTGGGAGCCAGTGCCAGAAACCCCCAATGCTGGAACAGTCATTAAATGATTTCCAATTAGTTAATCGGTTTCACAGGTTGCTTCTTTCTAAACTGCACCTTAAATGAAAAGCAGAACCATTCATTTTTGAATGAGGAACAATCCTGGGGCCTTTAGGTTTAAAAAAATCCTAAAGCCAAGCAGGCTTTGGAAGACACCTTGCTAAAAACCCCCGCCCCGCATTGCCAAGAGTGTTATTATTATTACAGACCTGAGCCTCACCTCTGGCCACCCCCTTGGTCTAGGGTGCCTTCTGCCCACTTGAACTTGAAATCACAGGAAGCGAGGTAGTTCGTCACCTAGCAGCGCAGAGGGTGGAGGGTGGAGAGTTTCTAGAGCATCAGTGATTCCTCTTTCGGAAAGCTTCCTGGGCGTGCTGGGTGCTGGGGCGGTGCCTGCCTGGGCGCAGAGACCCTATTTTAAGCCTACCAAGCAGCGCAAAGTTCTGGAGGATGGTCTTTAAATGCTGCTTTGTGGAAGGGGCATTGTATGGGGTGAGGTCTGTGAACTGGCAAAAGGAATTGAGTGAGAGAAGGAAGGTGAGTGCTTGATCTGGAACATTCCCCGTCAACTTATGTATGGGTGGTGGTTGAGGTCAGAGCTGAGCCTTTTGAGCAATAACTAATAGTTGAGCGAAGCACAGTAGGATAAATACGTACCCGACAGGCTATATCAAATAGGGTAAATATTTGTCCATAGGGTCAGTTAGTCATCTCTTTTTCCTGAGAGTGAAGTCTTGGCTTTAGCAGGAGATAGAATGAATAAAAGATGAAAGCTGACTTTCCTCTCCGAGACCAAGATGCAGCCTCCATCAAATGCCAAGCGGCAGAGCATGGTGGTTAAAAGCTTGGACTCTGGAGCCATGCTCTCAGGTGGGAACCTGGCCGTCACCCCACTCGTGTGACTTTGGGCACGCACCTGACTCTCTGCTTGGTCTCCTGGGAATGGGGCTGTCAGGAGGGCAAACAGGGAGCCAGAAGTCATGAGCCCCTAGGTCTGATTCAGAGATTGACTGAACACACTGTGTAGAATACGCCATGTTTGCAAAGATTCACCTTCTGGTCTCTCTGTTTAAAGAACTGTCGTGGTGATTACCCGTGAGAACCGAGACCCAGAGATGAGGTACTGGGGTCGACCATTTGATGGGTCTCTCTGTCTGTCAGCTATGGCCCCTGCCGTCATCTCCTCAAGACAGTCTCTTTCCCCCAAACTCATGCAGCTGATCTTTTTATTGAGAGCCATATTTATGTTGAAGCAGGTTAAAATGGAGTGATAGGGAAGGCAGAGATTGGGCAGCAGGTCAGAAAGAGGCAAAGAATGTGTGTGTGTGTGTGTGTGTGTGTGTGTGTGTGTGTGTGAGAGAGA